>JAGKTI010027443.1:0-13255 GCA_018397915.1 Birgus latro | reverse complement strand
TTTTTTTTTAATGTTTCTTACCTATGATGTTTTCTCATTAACATCACTGTACAGTACATCAGTTCGTGTTTGTTTCATTTATCATCGTAAAATTAAGAGGTAGAGTCAAGAGAATGAGTGGGAAAAAGTGCTTACCTTGGAGTGAAGTCGACCAATTTGCCTTTATTTCATATATTTAATTGTTTGAATTTTGCGAATTTTGATTTTGCGAGGGTTTTTGTCGACCATATTCTCGCAAAATTGGAGGAAGCACTGTACTTCCTTCGGTCTTAAACCATGACTACTGTACAGTATACAGTACGAGCTTGTCCCAGCTCAGTGAGGTTGAGCCGCACTTCATCATTTCACCACTGCCAAAGCTGGCTCAGTGTCTCTCACTGAGGCTTCAGAGAATGTAGTCATTTAAGTGTTTATGAATTTTCCTTTAGTGTGCTTCATAACTGATTCTTGTACTCTTGACTGATGTTCATAACATCAGAGTTTTGGTATCTGTAAAACTGGTGTCCTATATTTGTCAAATCTGTAACACTGAACTCTCATATAATGGTTGCTCATATAGTGGGATCTTACTGTACAGTTGAAGCACAAATACAGCATGATAAAATTTTGATTGCTTAAATTTTGACGGAGCATACCAGGTCACAATTTTTTGCCACAAAATCATGATTTTGGGGTTGAGACTGGAGTTTGGGATTCAAAATATGCCTAAAGCTGTTTGGTTTCTGTCTGCAAACACAGTCAGCCTGCATAAAGCTGTCAATCGAAACGTGAACACTAGTCAGCATAAAAGAACAGCTGATGAACAAATCATGAACTTACTTGTGCTGAACTGGCTATATAACATAAACCCTCAAGTTATGGTGGCTCATTCTGTGACGATTCAGATTTACATAATAAAAGTTAGGAACTGATTCGTTACATTCACATAGTACAGTACAGTATTTGTATTTATGTCAAAATTTAACTATTAAAAATCAATTTAGTGGTAGGTGAGGGTGCTCACCATCCACTCACTTGATATAATGATGTTCTTGGGTGACTGCCCTTTCCTCTCTTCCTTCCTTCCTTCCTCGTCTGTCGTGCTTTCCTTCATTCTTTCCTCTTCCGTCTGTCTAAAGGTGACTCTACACTGAGTGACAAGCCAAATGGTTCCCCATACACCAGGAAACCATTTACTATTCTGGGTGGTAACAATATAACCAAATTATGGTGCCTGGTAGTTTTGTGGGTAATTAAGGCACTCCAATCGGATTGAGCCTGTATAATTTTATTTCCACGGGGTGATTAGGGTTTATGCTCATGTAATGCCACTCAGGGATGTGTGAGGCTGGTCACTTTCATCTTAAAAGTCCCGAGTTCCTATGCTCCTCATGAGGAAACACAAGATTAGATGATGATGATGATGATGAAAAATTAATTAAGTAAAGATAGAAAAACAATTATAACATGGGCTACGTCATTAATGACAAGTATTGTGTCACCCGTTCACATGGTCTGGGAAGCTGCATCATGTGCATCAAGGATGCAGGTGGTGACTGTCCTGATCCCACCAAAACAACACATGAAGAGCAGTGTCATATCGCACATTATATACGGCAACATTATTAACCACTTAACCGCAGGGCGTCACTCTCGTGACAGTCGGTGGCAAGGGGTCAAACCTATTGGGAAATAATAGATGAGTGTTTCTAGTAATAATATCAGGCATTGGTATAAACAGTAAGGGCTGTTGGGAAGTGTAAATGTGGAGATTTCGTGAGCCAACTTCAGAAGTCTCCACAAGTCAAACGACAGTCGACGAGTGCTAAAAAAAAAACATCCCATGAGAAAGCTGAAGGTAGGTGCCATATGCATATAAAATTATAATACTCTAGGACAAAAAACGGATTTTTGGCAAATATTTTTAAAAAGTCAGTTGGAGCGCAAATTACCGCCAGTGGGAAGGGCAAGAAACACCTCAAAGAACCCCGTAGTTCAGTGGTTAATGAGTGAAAAAAAGGACACAAAGTGAATGGTTGTTCAGCTACATTCTGTGTGCATTCTGTGTATCCTTCCAGTTAGAAATTAAGACTCAGTCCCGATCTGGCCGCCAATAACAACACATGAAAAGCAGCATATTACTGTATATCGCACATTATTTACGGCCAATATAACAATGAACATAGGTGGGAGGTGGTGGCGGCTATCATCCACTAACTTGATGCAGTGCTGCCTACTTCTTCCTTCACCAATATCATTCTTATTCTGTGTCTGCCCTCCTTTCCTCCTGTTTCTACTATCTTTCCTGTCACTTTTTATTATTCCTCTTTTCTTATCAGGTGGCCTTCCACTGAGTGACAAGCCAAACTGTTTCCTGTATGCCAGAAAATCATTTACAACACTGAGTGGTAACCATATAACCAACCCATATGTGTTCATTACGTGTCATCAAGTGGGTTGGTGGAAGGTTAGTGACCTTCCCTGTAAAACAACTAAATCAAAGACAAACAGACATCCCTTACGAGATTATGACATCTGTCTACAGATAGATAGACAGATAACAATGAAAATAAGTGTAACAGACATTACGTGAACAGCTGTGGAGGGACAGGCATAACCCGGTTTAATGATGCAACTGGTTAAGTAAAAACCCATTGCTAGGAAGAAGTATCATATCTTGGGGTAGATTTAACATGTAAAGTATAGGGATGCATTTTTGAGCCTTGGGTTTCCCCGGCCTAAAAGCTGTAAAAGAAGCTAACCTAAGCCTAAAACCAGCACCCCTCGCTTGTACCCAGTCAAGGTCACTGAAGAATGCAATTTCTGACTTGTATTCAAACTTAGCAGGGAAGAAGCAGCAGCACTGTATACAATTCCACCATCAGACAGTCTTGGGACAATTAAATAAACATGTTATGCATCATAATAATACATGAATGATGCAAAATCGCCCAAGGTGCGAATTGTTGTGACGAAGAATCGTTGATGTTTTGATGAGGAATTCTCTTAAAGGGGAATGCGATCGATGATGCAATTGGGATAGCCTGGTCAAAGGCCCCTCTTTATGTCTTTTAAGTTACTGTCCTGGTTGTTGAGCTCCTTTCTTTTCTTCTCTCTTGTTTTCCAACATTTACTTAGAAATTCCTTTGTACTGTATTTTCAAAGCATTTTTCCTTGAACCTGAATGTAAACACATGATTTATCGATTGATGATGCAAAACGGATAGCCTTTTCAACGGCCCCTCTTTATGTCGTTTTGGTTACTGTTCTGGTTGCTTAGCTCCTTTATTTTCTTCTCTCTTATTTCACATCATTTATTTAGAAATTCCTTTGTACTTTCAAAGTGTTCATCTTTGAACAGCCCGAATGTAAACACATGATTTATCGATGTCACAGTTTTCATCAATGCACGAAATGTTTACTCTCTAAGGCTTTCATAATTATGAATATCTATTTAAAATTATTATTACGTATTCCATGCTAGTAGGCTACATGACAGTTCAAAGGTCAAACACAAAATACAATGAACTTCTGATAATCCGGCATCCGATGGTTCAGAATTTTCTGCCCAGGGTCACTTTTAGCTTTTTTGAGGTAAAAAATCTAGAAAAATCGGGAAGAAATTGGAAAATATCGAAAAACAGCCGAAAGCGGTGCACCAAACTATCCAATTCCACACCCATGCCAACATTCAGGAGGTACTGGATGTTCTCCCAGACGGTTGTCCGTAGTGTACTCTATCAAGTGTTGTTGTGAAAAAAAGAAAAAAAAAAGTTCATTACTCTACTTATTAAGTAAATTTAAATTGATTTTACTGTACTGTATCAATATTTCTAACCTATTAAGTGATACTGAGTACCGTACAGTACTGTACAAGCGAGAAGTTATCAGTGTCCAGTACAGTACACTACCACTAGCCCCACCAGCCTCTTGGACTTACTATTGCACCACCCCAACACTACTAGCACTAATATGACCTCAAACAGCCTACATCTGCGCTATGCTACACAGGTAAGTAAAGAAAACTATCATTTTTTAATTATAATTTATTATTATTTTTTTGGGTGTGTTTTTAACATTTTCAGGTACAGGTGGTCCTTGCCTAATGCGGTTTGCTATAGCACGATATTGCTCTAACACGGAAATGATTTTGCGGAAGGAAATAAACATTCTAACGCGGGCACTGTTAGCGTAACGTGGTAATTCGAACCACGTGGGCTGTGACATGGTATGCCCGGTTGTGGTGAGGAGACAGTGGAGGTGATGGAGATTGTCAGGGACACCAGTGACACTTCAGATGAGCAGATTATGCAGGAAGTTGAGCAACAAGACAGGAACGAAGAGGAGAGGGAACACCTAGAGGAAAAGAGGGAGGCCAGACCAGCAGGTAAACGCAGCAGTGAAGTTTTAAGTTACATCATGGGTCGAGCTGAGTCTCTCAGAGTTCATCTTTGACAGCGACCCTTCTCTTGCAAGAGGTAACAACGTGATTAAGCAGATTGCTGATGCAGTCAGTGTCTACAATTGTATGCACACTGACCAAGTAAACTGCCGTAAACAGTCAATGATCACTCATTACTTCGCCAGACAAGCTGCCACTGGTCTACAGCAAGAGGATATTCAGCGACAGCAGGATGAAGAAGCTATGGAGAACCTAGAAAGTGATGTTTGGAGTGTTGCTAGTGAAACAGACTTTGATGGATTTTAGTGTGTGTTCTCCCCATCTACCTCATCTCAGGCAACATGTGTCTGCTTTTCTCCTCACATAAGGTACAGTACAATAAATAAAAAAGTCCTGTACTGACCTAATGTATTTTTTATAACCATATTAATGCTTTTAGAAGGTTTAAATTGGGAGGTATAAAAAAAATTTGCACCACAAGGGGGGAAAAGTGGACTTTGGGCGGAAGGAAACTGGTTTTCAAGAGTCCCTGTAACGCGATATTTGCCCAACGTGAGGTCGGTGGGGAAGCAAATACCTGTGTTAGGTGAGGACCACCTGTGCCTGTCTGACAGCCTGGAAAATCTGATAATCTGTAAGGTCCATAGGCTACTCCATTCGAGATTAAAGGAATTCTACTGTATTCTTTGTTGAGTCGCCCAGTTGTCCACACTGTTATGTACCTCGTCTGATGGGCGAGAATCTGTATCCTATGACTAAAACACATTACAGGCCATCCGCAACTTACGAATATAACTGGTTCCTGAAGGTCTTTCATAAGTCGTTTTTTTCATAAGTCCATCTTTTTTCTCATGTCGTTCTTTTTTCACAAGTCCATCTTTTTTCTCATAAGTCGTTTTTTTCATAAGTCCATCTATTTTCTTGCAAACACTTTATATCATTCATCAAGATGAATTCAATCCAGAATATTGCTGTTCCCTAATCACAAAATTTGCACCAGAGTTATAATGACCATCCTATACCTCCCCCACCTCTATCTCTTTGTCTGAAGCCCTCACACCCTTTACCACACTTACTTGTCCAACCCAACCCTAATCCAATAATTACTAACAACACAAAGTTCTTTCTCTCTACCCCATCACCTCTCTACTCCATACCAACTTCGGTGCTATCCTCTCTCTCTCTCATTCTTATACAGTATTCTTGTATTCTCGTCTGAATCGGTAAATTAAGTTTTGTTTTTATTTTTTTAACCCCTGAAAATTATTTTTTCATATTTGCGGATTTTTTGTAGGTTCATCCTTCATAAATAGGGGTCTGACTGTAATCTAAGTTAAAAACAGTTTATAAATCAACCTAAACACAAAATTTAAGTCTAAAATGTCATTAAAACTGGTTAAAAAAAAAATCAAACTCATTGCAAAACTGAGGGTATGCCTACAATAGGCGGGGTAAGGTGGTATTTCTACCCCCATCACTATTATGGGGTATCGCATTCTAAGGGTATCGTAAATTGAAGTCTGCCTGTACCAGCTATGTGCATTTGCTCTTTTATGACAAAATGTATTTATGTGTCATTATACACAAACCAGGACAAATTATCCAAACCTAGCAAATAATGTCTGCTTTTGAGAGGATATGAATAAAAAATTAATTGAATTCCTGTAACTATTCCATATTTCACTGGAAAAAATTATGTTTGGTGACAAGACAGAAAGAACAGAAGATAATGCATGCTAACTAAAAATGACAAGAGGTAGAGATACGACCACACGCATCAATTATCAGACATTGAAGACAGCAGCAGCTGGGTGGTGCCTGTATGCTCCAACTGAATGACTCATTTCAGCTTTAATATCTTATATTTTTTAACACTACCACAACATGACTTCTTGATTACATTATTAATAATACAATGACTAGTACCAGCAATATATTGAAAAGGAGGAAGTGAAAATGGTATATTAAAATTTTGTTTGGATTGTTTTCATGTTCAAAGGAAGGAGTAAGACAAGAAAAGTAAACAGATCACTCTTAACACCAACTTATTTTTCCTTCATAAGATGTCCACTTAAGTCTGGATGAATTAAACTTGATGTTTTTACAGTACCAAATGGTGCATTAATCAGAAATTCTACTATACAAGAAAAATGAGACAAACTTACTCTAAGATCTGGGCAGCCATATGATAAGACAGAATCTAAAAAAGCATAAAGATAAAAAATGAAAACTAAATATAAGAAGTAGTGAGGAGGAAATGGAAAATGTGAGTGCATTTAAGTACTTGGGTAGTGTGATGAGTAAGGATGGAAGTTTAGAGGGTGAAGTGCTTGAAAGGGTACAACAAGGAAGAACGGCTGCTGGTTCTTTGAAACCAGTGATAAGAAACAGGGAAGTGAGCATGGAAGTGAAAAAGCTACTACGTGACAGCACTGTGATACCACCTCTAATGTACGAAGTGAAGCTTGGACCTTGTTGGAGGGACAGAAGTCAAGAGTGAGAGCAGTGGAAATTAGATATTTGAGAGGAGCATGTGGAGTCACATGGAAAGACAGACTGACAAATGAGGAAGTGAGGGAGCATTGTGGTGTGGATGTGATAGGAAAAGTTAGGAGAAACACACTGAGGTGGTTTGGCCATGTGGAGAGGATGGAGAGTGAGAGACTGATGAGGAGAGTGTATGTGAGTGAGGTGGAGGGGGGAAGGAGGAGGGGGGGGACAAGGATGAGATGGAGGGATGGAGTGGAGAGGAATATGAGAGGCGGGTGTGAGCTGGGAGCAGGGCAGTGAAATGGCGGGGGACAGGGTGACATGGAGGCAATTTGTTTGTGGCCACTCCTTATGGGATTAAGGCATCTGGCAATAGATAGATGGATAGACAGTGATACTACAAGCACACCACCGCTAAGAGTAGGCTCCCAGTGCCCCTTAACCCCTTAACCGCGGGTCGTCACTCTCGTGACGGTCGTGTACAATGGATCAAACCAAGGGGCGTCACTTTGGTGATTCTGTGTTGTTTTGAATTCGCCCGGGCTTTCAAGCGGTGACTTGAATCATCTATCAGTACTGCCAATGTCCAAAAATAGTCAGAGCTGCTAAATGTCATCAGTACTCCCATCCATTGTTGACAATTTAGCCATTTTCCCCCATTCTAGACTCCCCTCCCTACCTCCCCTCCATTACCCTCTCGTGTCGTCTGCTCAGCCGCTCTGTGCTAAGCAAATCTTCCCCAGATTTTTCCACTGATTTCATCCATTGAAATGAGCCCTATGCCCTATTCTTATACAAAAAAATATACATAAAAAAAAATAAGGTAATTGATAGTGCCATACACCTGGAATTGGCTAACTATCACTTGGCAACATCCAACCTGCACTCGTTCGCTAATTTCCCCTGCTTTTTTCCACTTAAAATATGCCGTATGACCTATTCTCGTAATATAAATGTATATAAGAAAGGAAGGGAGAAGCCTGAGTGAAATTTATATTCACCTGGAACTACCTAATTTATTATGTATTGTCTAGATTTCCTACGACTTATTTCATAGCATATACATTAGCAGCTGACATTTTCAACTCTTGGCTACCGAGATACGTATATCATTTAGTTCACTGTCGTCCTTCAAGGTGGAATCACGTCGCAGTCGCACCCCTTCATTTTTGCCGCTTTTGCGCCCATTATAAAAGGCTCTGTGACCTCTAACCCTACTAAACATCATGTAGGAAGCGGTAAAGACTGTAGATATATACAAGTGTAATAAAGTACTAGAAATAAAAAAGTGTGAGTGTGTATATGAATAAGAAATAACAGAATACGAGCAGCGAACTAGCGCGAGTGGGAGGCTCGTACGCACTCGTATTTTACATTGCTTTCACAGTTTTTTTTTTTTTTTTTAGTATTGTCGGGAAGCCGACAAGCATCCCCTCAGGCAGGTGTAAGCACTCACGCAGCTGTTGCAGGTGTGGGAGCAAATACACCTGCTGGGCGTGAGTTTAGAGTGAAACACGAACAGGGGAGAAAGAGTAGAGATTCGATGGATTCTGTGTACAGCTGTGGGCAATGTAGGGAGGTGGAATAAGGAAGGGAGGTTGAGAGGAAGAAATAAATAGAGGAAGGAGGAGGGAGAGATAGAGAGAAGGAGTAATGATGGTGTTGGTCAAGTTGTTTATACAGGAAAAGTGTTGGCTAGGCAGTTCAGACCGTGAGAGCATGAGCTGACTACGGGATTTTGCAGTGTGGGAACCGAGCTGACACGGCGAGTCTGATAGGGCCTCTACGGTGGATGAAGCGGGTGATATGTGGATGAGGGCGGTGGATGAGTGGGTGAGGCCATCACCCACCTCGCAACCATGTGACCAGCTGGTGAACATTGGCAACCCTTGAGGCCAGAAAGGGGTACAGACCTCATTTGAGACTGGAGGATAGAGCAGAGCTCTGGTGGACATCGTGATGAAAGGATGCAGCCTGACGTAGCCTGGCGCGGAGAAGTCGCTGTGTAGCCGAGAGTAAAAGTTCCAGGGGGCGGCATGAAAGCACTTCTAGTAATAGTAAGTTAAAAGTACATGCTTGTTGTAATCGCGGGTACAACCGGTGGACAGTGCTATTATATTTGTCTGTCGTCTGGGACTGGAAAAAAGGACTCCTAGTTAGAAACAGAAGGAGAGAAGACTTTACATATTTAAATGTGTTTTTCCTGTATTAAGGTAATAGTGTAACTGTATATATATGAGTGATTAAAGAGAGTGCTTTGTTGTGGCAACACTGGAAAATATTATGGGATTATATATATAAAATGCTCTTAAGCATAGAACTTTTATAAGGGCTTTGATTTATTAATATAGTGTTAGTAATAAAGTGAATTGAGTGTAGATGTTCTGTGCGGTTTTTTAAGCACAGAATTTTATATGAAGTGAAATGAGGTGGGAAATACCTCAGAGTTAATTGTAAATATTGTACAACAAATCTTTTGTAATTAAAGCCTAGAAAAGCCATATCATTCTTTCACTTCTTCCAGTTCCCAGTTCTAAGTACATGTGTGTAGTGGCGTGTAGTGAAGACATAAGTCGCACGTTGCTGGTGTCGGGGCGATTCCACGCTACCCTCAGTATTAAATACGGGAGGATAATATTCCCGAGATAAATATCATATCGACACCTAGGCAGCGGTGCGACAGTATGGATTCTAAACTACTTGGAAATCATTGAACAGTGTTTCTAGTGATAATATCAGGGAGTGGTATTCATATTACGGGATGTTAGGAAGTACCAACTTCAGAAGTCTCCACAAGTCCTAAGGTAGTCGATGAAGGCTCAACAAACATCCCAGGAGAAAGCTGAAGGTACGTGTCATAGGCATATGTAATTATAATATTCTAGGACTAATAACTGATTTGTGGCAAATATTTTAAAAAAGTCAGTCGGAGCACAAAAATCCCCGCGGGACGGGCACGGCATGCCTCCGACAACCCCGCGGTTAAGGGTTAAGTTAAAGGCGGTGGGGCAAGCATGTAGCACATCACAGAGGATCCACTATGAATGAGTAGACAAAATATTGACATACTGGAAGAAGGTTGTCATGCCTTGTGGAGGTATTTTAACTGGAGAAACAATTCAATACATCCTTCCCTCAAAAATATAAGTCCCAAATGCTTCCTCCTATCAACATACAAATGCTTGGGTAACAGGGTTACACCAGGCAGCAACCCAGGTATGTATCCACATACTCCCCCCCTCCTTTTTCTTAACAATGCATTTATTTATTTACAGTAATTCTTTGGTTACAGTGGTTTTCTTTACCAAGGTGAAATGAAAATCTGCACTCCTGCCATTATACTGTAGTGCATTTTTCAGCTCAAAAATATCATTATTGTCCACCTGAGCTAGTTTCTGCTGACAATGATGGTGCACTGTCTGTGGTTTCTAATGACTTTGAGGGATTCCAAGATGAGGCCCTAGTCGAGGGGTTAATCTTAAGTGGCAGAACTGTCCACCTTGGAACCCCTTACCTCAAGCCCCTCTCAGGAATCTCTAAGATACTTGTTTCTTTCTTACTGTGCCTTTTTCATCACATTTTATTAATGTAATCATACTGATGTGGTTCTGATACTTACCATAACAGTGTGTAGTATTTACTGGGTCTAAACTGTCATAATAGGGAAAATTTAGCTTTGTACATGGGATACCTGGTACCAACTAGGATAAATCCTGCAGGTTCTGTGCTTTCCTTACCTTGCAATTACATTATCACACGCCGTGCTTGGTAGCAATTATGTGCGATAACCAAGGGACCACTGTACAGTCAACCCTCGCTCTACAATGAGGATACATCAAGTGGAAACTCATCACACACTGATTTATCTTACTACAAGGCCATTATAACATGAGATCAGTGGGGAGAGAGTGTGTGTGTGTGGGGGGGGGGGCTATGGCCATTTGCCCTTGGCACCCTCAGTAGCACCACACATTCTGCTTGGGGTAGCATCCTTGCCAGACTTGATTTCCAAGTCACAAGTTTTAATACTTCATGCACAAAAAGTTATCACTTCACTTAATATCACACATGGCATATCTTGTTATGTGCCTGCACTGTTATCTGACAACAGCAGTGCTCTTTTAACAGAACTTTCACACACAAAATGGAACAAAAGGCAGACAATCAGAAATGAGTGTAAACACTGGCAGGCCATCTTGGCTCAATCGGCTGACTGGACGGCACTATGTACAAACGAGAGACACGATTTCGGAGTCACAAGATTCAGTACAGTATTTCACACACAAAAAGTTACCACTTCACTTCATATCGCACACTGCACTAATTCTTTACACACATGCACTGTTATTAGGTGACAGCAATGGAGCTTCAATGGCCTTTCACACATAAAATGGAATGAATAGTACAGCCATCTTGGTGCAAAGAGCTGAGTGGAAGACAACCTTCTAGTGAATTCGGACTCATTTTGCCACTGTTATTCCAAAAATGGGTCTAACCTTTTGTTCACTGTTATAGCAATTTATCACAATGCGAACAGACATACAGTGAGACCTGACCATACTAGAAACAAACTCTGCATGATTATACTTTATTTCCTGAGAGAGTTTGTACTCATAGACACTGCAATAATCTTCACTGATACTTTATCAATGAAGGGTCAATTTTCTATCTATCTATCTACAGACCAACGCCCTAATCTCGCAAAGGGTGGCCGCAGACAAAACGCCTCCAAGTTGCTCTGTCACCCACCATTTGCCTACCTTCCCTCCAGCTCACTCCCCCCTCCCTCATATACCTCTCAACTCCATCCCTCCACCTCATTCTCAGCCTTCCCCTCCCTCTCCCTCCCTCAACCCCACCTGCATACACCCTCTTAGTCAGAGTTTCATTCTCCATTCTCTCCACATGTCCAAACCACCTCAGTGAACTTCTCCTAAACTTCTCAACCACATCCACATCCACCCCACAACGTTCCTTCACTTCTTCATTCGTCAACCTGTCGCTCCATGTCACTCCACATGCTCCTCTCAAGTAACTCATTTCCACTGCTCTCACTCTTGACTTGTTACCCTCTAGCAAGGTCTATGCCCTGCTTCCATACGTCAGGGTAGGGATCACAATACTATCATGCAGTGACTTCTTGACTTCCATACTCTCCTCCCTATTACTCATCACCACTTTCAATGAACCAACAACCTTCTTTCCCTGCTCTACCCTTTCAAGTATTTCATCCCCAAAACTTCCATCCTTACTCACCACACTGCCCAAGTACTTGAATGCACTCACATTCTCCATATCCTCACCATCAAACCTCACTGTGCATTCTGTGACTTCATTCCTCTCAAACACCATAACTTTACTCTTGTTCACATTGACTTTCAGATTCCTCTTCTTACACACTGTCCCAAATTCATTCACCAAACCTTGCAACTCCCCTTCATCTTCACTCAACAATACTGTATCATCAGAAAACAACAACACCGGAATCTTCCGCATCTCGCCTTCATTCATTAGAGCCACCCCAACATCCACTGCCCTACCTTGCACCCCCTTTACAACCCCATCCATGTATATATTAAACAGCCATGGAGACATCACACAACCCTGTTTCAGTCACACTTTCAGATCAAAGAACTCAGTTCACCATCCACTCACACAGCAGCCCTAGCTCCTCCGCATGCTCTTCACAGCACTCAACAATTTCCCCTCCACTCCATATATTCTTAATACCTTCCACAAACCTTGCCTATCTATTCTGTCATAAGCTTTCTCCAAGTCCATGAAGGCAGCATACACTTTCTTTCCCTTCTCTAGATACTTACTTCTCCATTAAACATCTTAGAACAAATATCTGATCTACACACCCTTTTCCCTTCCTAAATCCCCCTTGTTCTTCTCCAACTAGTTCCTCTGTTATATGCCTAACCCTATCAAAAAGTATTCTGCCATATATCTTTCCAGTCACACTAAGAAGGCAAATACCCCTATGGTTACCACATACTTCTCTCTCCCCTTTTCCTTTATATAAGGGAACAATTATACCTGATTTCCAGTCCTCTGGAACACTTCCCTCTTCCCAAGCCAATCTATACAACTTCCATATCCATTCCACAACAATCTCACCCCCATACTTCAGCATTTCACCACACACTCCATCAATTCCTGGGGCCTTTCCCATCTTGACCTTCTTCAATGCTTCCACTACTTCCACCCTACTGATCTCTTCCTCCCTCCTCTCACCTCTTCTTCTCCCAGCCATTCCCCAACCACTTGTACTTGTTCTGCTCTCACTCTCTACATTCAACAAATCCTCAAAGTGCTCCTTCCATCTCCTCAATTTCTCTCTCTTCTCCACCAGCAATCTATTATTCCCATCTTTCACTC
>JAGKTI010027442.1:0-13255 GCA_018397915.1 Birgus latro | reverse complement strand
ACAATTTAATTATGGAATAAATTTATGCTAAAACAGACTGTTGATGTTCCAAGGCATAATCAAAGCCACAAACTGAATACTCACATAAGGAGCTTATTTAATTATCGGTAATCTTGATCCCTCAAAACAGAACAGTGCAATATAATATGGTATAATCAGTTCACAACTTTCTTCGTTTAATATTTACCCAATGTCAGACATAAGAACTGAACTACCAATTCATTAATACTGTTATTTTCATTTACATACCATACTTATTCCTCATCTTATCTTTCCCATTCCACTGCAGTTTTGAAAGAATATAACACCAATGGTAACCTAACTGGAGTTGATGATGAGCATCCTAATTTAGAATGTACTGTAAATAGATTTAAGAACGTCACAAGCAGTGACTGTTTTACATTAATATAAAGTTCCTTAATTTATAGAGCCACATAGTCAAATGCGTCTCAATATTAACATATAAAATTATAAACTACCTATTATAATAATGAAATCTACCTACAGTACATACTGGAATATACATCTTTAACCTAACTAAATAAAATAATCTTCCTATATAAATTTGTACTTAGATTTGTTTTGTTAAAATAAAATAATAAATAACAAACATGATCTGGAGCTACTGTGATAGGTAAAAAAAAAAAAAAAACTTTATCAGCTAATCATAGTCATCATCATAATAGTCATCATCATCATCCCCTCGTCTCCTACGCAAAAGCTCCATTGTTGACAAGCTGCTCTCATCCTCCTCTGGTTCCTCTTCTTCCTCCTCTTCTGGTTCCTCTTCTTCTTCCTCTTCGTCGGGCTTGACCCTTGAGACGTCACTAACTGGTTCAATTATATGTTTTTTAGAAGGCTCGTCATCCTCCTCTTTGGTAGGCTCTCTGGCTCGTTTCCCTGTCAAAGATTCAAGGACTGATGAGATCCCTTTAGGGGTCTCAACTGGAGTAATGTTTTTAAGGGCTGGTTTCTCCTCTTTAACATCATGCTCCTCCTTCTCAACTTCCCCATTCAGGCTGCGCAAGACGTCATAGTTGATTTTGTTGGACAGTTTCTTTTCCATGAGCATTTTCTCAATTGCCTCTCCAGCTGTGTTAGCTGGGGTGTTGCTTTTGGATTTCTTCGTATAAGTTTTCTTCTTCTTTGGGGGCTTTCCTTCCTTCTCCCTCTCCTCAGCTTCCTTTTTCTCCCTCTCCTCTTTTTCCTTCATTTCTTCCAAGTAATCTTTATTGAGCTTCATCCAAAGCTCTGTTTTAAGGTTTACTTCTCTGCTTGACAGTATGTATGAAGATATTTCACTGTCATCAATACCAGACAAATCCAGTTCTCCATTATCTTCTGGCTCAGGATCATTGGGTCGTATCTCCATACACTCTTCTATTGTTTCCTTCAAACCTAGACTTGCTGCAGAAGGGCGAATTCCCTGGGGTTTCACTTCTTTTTTCACATCATCTTCGGACTTCTCACCCATACAATTATTAATAGTTTCTAATGTGGCCTCTGTGATAAACTTCTGAGCGTCAACAGTTTCTTGCTCGGCCTCTTCCTCTGCAGGCTCTTCTTCCTTGTCATATTTGGCCCATATTCCACGCAGTTTACGTTTTCTCTCTTCAAGGTGTTTTTCGATGACTTGTTGGAGCTCAGTTAACTCGTTATCTAAATCATCCTGTTGATCCAGCAGCATCTGCACTCGCTCCCTCTCACGTTTCCTTGCTGCCCGGAATGCAGGGGGATCTTGCTCTTCAGCTAAGTCTACCTTCATGAATTCCTCAGGGGTTAGAGCACTTGAAGGAGTCTCACCAAACTCTGTCAAACGTTTTCTCAGTGTTGATTCATGAACCTTCACAACTTTAATTACGTCTGTTATTGTACGATTGAAGTTGTGAAGTCGAGCTGCAATCACAAGAGCAGCACCACAAACTCCAGATGGTCTCCTGCCTGTATGCATCCAGTCTCGTTTCATTCGTTTCACTAACCTTAATGCTGTTTCTGACACATCATGAGTTTTATCGCCAAAAGATAATTTGTAGGAAAATCTCCAAATGTACAGACATGGATCCATAGCTGGAATGTTGATACATAAAGCAGTTGATAATCGCAAGTATGTCCGTCCAAGCTCATACACATCAATCTGAAGGGCATCACTAACATCAATGAGCATATGAGCTGTCTGTTCTGTTCTGCAAGTAATATAGACACAAGCACCAATTACATGATTAGTTTTTCTACCACGTGTAAGTCCCTTATTCAGCCCTAATTTAAAGAAGTTAAAAGATGTTTCAATACCATGCTGATTGAGACGTAACTGCTGAGCCAGAGCATTTATTTTCCTTTTAGCATTACTTAATGTGATCTCTTTACTTTCTCTTCCAAATGACCCATGGAAACCTCTCAGCATGGGTCGTTTACTAATCGAATCTGAGGAAACAAACTGTCCAACAGCGGAACTACCTCCATGAGCATTTTCTAGGAACTGCACCTCACTGACAATGTTGTGCTCGGACAGGACGGTACCACAGGAGGTGCAGACAGCATCCCCTCGTGCAGGGTCCACATCAATTTCCTTGCACCCACAATGCTGACACCGACCCGACATCTTGAGTTCTTGGGGAAGGGTAAGAAATCATATATTATAAAAACTGAAAGCTACTAACTACATTATGATTCACTGTCTGAAAACCAGATGATGATGATGATAATACTAACCTTCCCTTTGAATTCTGTTTTACATAAATATTTATAATAAAACTACATGAATCCCTGGCTGGATAACTTACAATACAGTAGCCAAATAACTGACTTAACTAATCAAAAGATGAGGCTAATGTTATACCACTATTTCAACAGTACAGTATAGCCAATAGAAGTACAAAAGTGAAAAACCTGATGAATGCACTAGTTTGACACAGTAAAGTGCACCATATACCAAAATAAAGTACCTGTAAACATTACAGATGAGTGCAGGAACACTTACAGTACGTTCCTACATCTCACTCATAAAAACAGTTTATGTTGGGCAAGAACTCTTTCATTACGGCCACTTCCATTATTAAAACTAGAGATAAATACTGGGATCTGTCAGTACTGAGCAAACTTCTTGTAAAGTAAATCACTTCCTCTTGCATGAAGCCATGAATCTGAAGGCTGATGTGACAGGTGAATATTATGTATGACCCATTTAGCAGATAATCCTAGTGATAGATTCACTTTTACCACCTTCCTTTTCCAGTCATGTACTGTAATTTACCTTCATAAATAAGATCTTAAATATAATGTAGTAGACATACAAGATGTATAAAGCATACATAGAAGTGCTTTCCCACTTGTGAATGCTAGCCATCATTTATCAGGAGGCAGATATAAACTCTTGTACCATATCAACTGCTGTTCAACAGAAAACAGTAGCACAGAAAAAGAAAAAACAGGGGGGGGGAACCTGCTTGTCTCTGATGTGGCTGTCAAAATACTGAAAGTACAGGTATGATTAAGTGACCTGATGAATGCAACAGTATAATAAATGAGAACTCTTTCCCAGATGAAACGGTAGAAGGGGCCTGAAGCAGTCAAAGCATATAATGAAAGCTATGGCAAGGGTTTTACAGAGTGAATATTAATGTAAGCATGTAGGGCAAAAGAGTACAAATGAGGTTTACCAAGGCCATTACTGGGTATGCAGCTAGATCATGTATGTAAAGTATCTGGCTCAGGGAAGGTAGATGGGCCAACCTTGTACCGTCCAGGGACACCCTTGGGCAAGATGTTGCACACATTAAACCTACCAAAACAGTAGTAGGTGGATGGTTACCTTTGTCTCAGGAGGTACTATCATGATAGTGACACGGAGCCAAGGCCCAGTAGCTGCCTTTGCACAACACTCCCAGGTGGGAAACTCAACCATATTTACCAAGTAGTCAAAGTCTGGACAAAGACTACCACCTCTATATACCTCCTATACACAGCTCCTCTTGAGGGCTATGCCACCTCCACTTTCCCTGGATCTCACCATATAGAAATGTGGAATGACCCTGTTCTGACCCTGGTGAGGTACTGTCTGCCACAGGAAGGCAGCTCCCTGATTGTGGTTGATGGGTCTGCAAGGCTAGACAGACCATGGTACAGAAACATCTAGTTTTTTTTTTTTTTTTATGTGTCTGACTCTGGGCATAAGCTTCACAGCCTGCTCCAAGGCCCAGTACTCCTCCTACATACCATACACCTCTACAAGCCACCATTTTGGTGCTAACACCCACCGTCCATACTGAATACATGCTAGGGCTGTCTCATACAGGACTGGTGTATTGGTATTAGTGGGAGTATTTTTAACAACATGACGGCAGGTCTTCTAGTAGACCAGTAAAGTCTGATTTTATGAAATTCAAACCCTTAAACCCCTCCTCCCGGCCCCAACAGGGATTTGAACCTGGGTCTGGTAGGACTGCAGGCCACCTCTCTACTGACTGAGCCACTGCCTCCCCCAGGGAAGACCTGTGCACTACCTCATGATGTCAGCACTCCTTTACTGATATCCATTATTCAGTTAACTTTCATTTCTGACAAAAATAGTGAAAAAAAAAAAACTCACAGAAGTAAAAGTATAGTAGTTAGATATATACAAAAGTATAACAAATGAGTGTTGTAAACAAACAGTTACAGCTACTGATATATGAACAATATCAGTCACACAGCTGGTATTTGTGGTGAGTGGTTTCTTTCATATTGGACTTTTCTCAATAAATAATCATTTGTGAACAAATTTCATTAAGTCAGTACATTGTGAGGAATAGCAACTGGCAAAAGAAAATCTCAAGATTCCATGGTTGTACAAAAGCATAAAGTAACTATTTTACTGGCTCTTCATGCTCTACCCATTAGTAATATTAATACTACAATTAAACTCAACAAAAGTGGATACCATTAAGCTTAGGGAAAATGCTGGGTTAACTCAACCATCCAGCTAAGCCCCAAACACAGCAACCTTGGCCAGTAATGGGTTAAAACATAAATACAGTAGGTACTTAATTAGGTATGCAATATCTATGAATTACTAAGGAAGGTTCCACTACTTCATTGCCATCTTGGTATGCCATAATCCCGTAAGGGGTGGCCATTTGTCCTTGAATTACCATAGTTGTTTTATGGAGGGAGGCACTAACCCTCAGCCAACCCACTTGTTGACATACAGGGTGCACACATGGGTTGGTTACATGGTTACCACCCAGCACTGTAAATGGTCTCCTGAATTACAGGAAACTGTTAGGCTTGTCACTCAATGTAAAGCCACCTGAAAAGGAAAGAAGAGTAATAAACAGTGACAGGAAAGATGGAAGAATTGGGAAGAGAGGAGGACAGACACAGAAAAACAAAACAATGAATGATAAAGGTGAAGGAAGTAGGCAGCACTACATCAAGTGAGTGGATGGTCACCACCACCTATCATCAATATAACCAACTGGTAACCAAACTTAACCCAATCTAAACCATCTATCTACCTATCTATTGCCAGACACCTCAACTCCATAAGGGGTGTCCACAAACACATTGCATCCATGCCACCCTATCCAATGCCATTTTACTGCCTTGCTCCCAGCTCACACCCTCCTCTCTCATATACCTCTCCACTCCATCCCCCCATTTCATCTTCAGCCTCCCCCCCCCCCTCCACCTCACTCACATACACTCTCTTCATTAGTCTCTCGCTGTCCATCCTCTCCACATGGCCAAACCAACTATGTATTTCTCCTGACGCTTTCTATCTCATCCACATCCAAACCACAGCGCTTCTTCACTTCCTCATTCGTCAGTCTGTCTCTCCACGTAACTCCACATGCTCCTCTCAAATAACTCATTTCCACTCCTCTCACTCTTGACCTGTGTTCTTCCAACAAGGTCCAAGTTTCACTTCCATATGTTACAGTTGCTATCACAATACTGTCATGCAGTGACTTTTTTACTTTCATGCTCACTTCCCTGTTCCTTAACACTGCTTTCAAAGAACCAGCAACCTTTCTTCCCTGTTGTACCCTTTCAAGCACTTCACACTTAAAATTTTTATCCTTACTCATCACACTACCCAGCTACTTAAACGCACTCACATTTTCCATTTCCTCCTCATTCAGCCTCATTGTACATTCAGTGACTCCATTTCTCTAAAAGACCATAACTTTACTCTTCCCTACATTCACTTTTAGATTCTGTTTTTTAGACACACTCCCAAACTCTTTCACCAAGCCTTGCAGTTACCCTTCGCCTTCACTTAACAATACAGGATCATCTGCAGACAACAGTACAGGGCGTTTCCAAACACTGCCCTCTTTCGTTACGGTAGCTCCAACATCCACTGCCCTACCTTGTATCTCTTTTATAACACCATCCATATAGCTACAGATTGAACAAATATGGGGACATGACACATTCCTGTTTTAATCGAACATTCAAATAGAAAAATTCACTCAGTTCACTATCCCCATGCACTGCAGCCTTAGCACCTTCATACATACTCTTCATGGCATTCAACAATTTCCCATTTACTCTGCATATCCTTAATACTTTCCACATTCCTTGTCTATCCACCCTGTCATATCTCTACTATCTATCTACTGCCAGACGCCCTAATCCCGTAAGGGGTGGCCACAAACAAATCACCTCCATGTCACTCTGTCCCCCAGCATTTCACTGCCCTGCTGCCAGCTCACACCCCCCTCTCTCATATACCTCTCCACTCCATCCCTCCATCTCATCCTTGGCCTCCCCCTTCCTCTCCCCCCTTCCACCTCACTCACATACACTCTCCTTGTCAATCTCTCACCACCTTAATGTGTTTCTCCTAATTCTTCCTAACACATCCACATCCACACCACAATGCTCCTTCACCTCCTCACTTATCAGTCTGTCTCTCCATGTGACTCGACATGCTCCTCTCAGATAACTCATTTCCACTGCTTTTTCACTTCTATGCTCACTTTCCTGTTTCTTATCACTGCTTTCAAGGACCCAGCAACCTTTCTTCCCTGCTGCACCCTTTCAAGCACTTCACCCTCTAACCTTCCATCCTTACTCATCACAATACCCAAGTACTTAAACACACTCACAGTCTCCATATCCTCCCCATCCAATCTAACTGTACATTCACGAACTTCACTTCTCTCGAAGACCATCACTTAACTCTTCCCTACATTTAGATTCCGTTTCTTACACACTCTCCCAAACTCATCTACCAAGCCTTGCAGCTCCCCTTCGTCTACACTTAACAACACAGTATCATCTGAAAAAACAGTACAGGGAGTTTCCAAATACTGCCCTCTCTCACTAGGGCCGCTCCAACATCCACTGCCCTACCTTGTATATATCTCTTTTATAACCCCATCCATATACTGACTGATCTACAGTACATAACCTTCCCTTCCTTAACCCGTGGCCTGCGCACTTACCCATTTTTTCCCACCCTGTGGTGTGCAAAAAATGAAAAGTTTTTTTTTTTTAATCATTGTAAACTTGAAGATAAACATCCAGGGCATCACCTGGTAAAAAAAAAAAAAAAAACTCTCTCTCCGTCTTTGTGTAGGGCCATGCGTAAGTTTACATAGAGGAGTAGTGAAACTGAAAAAAATGGAGGAAAAAAAAAATGTTTTCATTTATTATAAACTTGAAGATAAACATCCAGGGCATCATCTGGTGAAAAGAAAAAAATCTCTCTCTCTCTCTCTATCTTTGAGTAGCTCCATGCATAAGTTTGCACTGGGATGGAGTAGTTAGTGGTGATGCAAGGCCAGCACAGCCTGAGCTGTGGCTCGCAATCCATGGGTTAAACCTTCCTGTTCTTCTCCAAATAAGTCCTCTGTTACTTCCCTAACTAAGTCAGTACCTGTCCCACTATATACTTTTCCTATTACAGTACACTAAGACAAACGCCCCTAACTATATACTTTTCCTATTACAGTACACTAAGACAAACGCCCCTAAGACTACCACACACTTCTTTTTCCCCTTTTCCTTTGTACAGGGGAATAATTATACTTGACTTCCAATCCTCCAGGACTCTACCTTCCTCCCAGGCCAATCCGCACATATTCCATATCCATTCTACAACTATCTCTACACCAAGCTTCAGCATTTCACCACACACTCCATCAATTCCTGGAGCTTTCCCAATTTTGACTTTCTTCACTGTTTCCACTACTTTCATCCTGCTGATTCCTAACTCTCTTCTCACCTCCCTCCTTCTCCCAGTAATTCTCTAGCCACTTATACTTGCATTACTTTCATTCTCTATGTTCAACAATTCCTTAAAGTGTTCCCTCCATCTGCTCACTTTTTCTCCCTTCTCCACTAGCAATATACCATTTTTATCTTTCACTCTCCAACTTACTTCTTTATCACCCTATCTAACTCTCTTTACCTCTTTCCAGAACATTTTCTTATATTCCCTACACTTTACACTCAAATTCCTTCCAAATTCTTCATCCACTCTCTTCTTACTCTCTTTTATTACAGTAACTAATCTTTTCACCTCCCTCTTCCTCTCTATATATAACTCTCTCTACTGTTTCTCAACTTCCTCCATGCCCCTGTTTCTCATCCACTCACTATATGCTTTCTCCTTTTGCACCACAGTCTGTCTCACCTCTTCATTCCACCATGTTGTTCCTTGCACCCCCTTTCATCTTCTCTTTATCCCAAACACCACCTCACATGTTGCACAAATTTCTTCTGTGGATATCTTGCACACAACTTCTACATCTCCCATCTGCTCCAAAACATATCCACCCAATTGCTCCTCCACTTCTCTCTTATATTCTACCTTTTTTCCATCCTCTTGCAACCTTTCTATCCTCCTTGTATGGACTACATCCTCCTGTCCTTCCCTTCTCCTACTCCTCCATTTCATTTGAACCTTGACTTTCACCACCACCAAGTGGTGATAAGAAAGTCCACTCCCCCAACCTCTGTATGCTCTTGCATCCATTATACACCTCATACTATCATCCACACACACACATCAATCATTGCCTTCCGTTTATTCAGTTCACCACTCACCCTTTTCAACACTCGACAGTTATACCTGTGGTTCGCTTTGTGTCTAAAGAGGGTATTGGCTATCACCAACCCCCTCCCTGCACAAATGTCCACAAGAGCACTGCCATTCTCATCCACTTTTGCAGGCACACCCCACTCACCAACTACTTCATCCACCCTCACATTCCTTGACTTTTCCATTCATATCTCCAATCAAAAACACTCCCTTTTCCTCTCACACTTTTTCATGCATGCTTCCACATTTGTCCAGAACTCTTCTTTCGCTATGCAGTATTTGCATGACCTTGCGCTGGCGCATACACACACACAATCGCCCACATTTGCAGTCCATCTTACCCACACAATCCTTGAGCCAACAGATCCATACTCTCTCATATTCTCCTTCCATCTCTTGTACACAACAATACAAACTCCTTCTTTTGCCCTCTCATTCTAATCTACTCCCACACATATACCCCATCCATTCCCTCATAGTCTCACCTCTCCATTTTGTCTCAGTTGTTCTACATACAACCACTTTTGCATCCTCAAGCATCTGGACAAACTTTTTCTCTCTCATCTCATCATTCGCACCCCTGACATTCCATGTCACAATCTGTACCATGGTCCTTAGTCGTCACCTGTTGGCCAGTCCTGGTTTGAGGCTTCTTGTTCGTATTTTTAATTACGGTAGTTGTTTTTCGGGGAGGGACACTAACCCTCCGCCAACCCACCTGCTATCATGTAGGGAACACCTGTTGGATGCTTATTATGTTACCACCCAGCATTGTAAATGACTTCCTGGTTACTGGAATGATTTCCAGTCTCTGAAACCCAACCTAACCCAATCTAACCTAACTGATGATAACCACCAAACATGGTGATATGGCAATCCAAATAAATTTTGGTACAGCCAAGCAGCTTCTAGTAGTGTCAGGAAAATGAAACATGAAAAAACTAATATGGAAACAAAATTATCATGAAGCAATCATTTACCACCATAAAAATATGGAATACAAACTGTAAGAACAAATGACCTGGTAAGGTCTTTCTGCTGCTTAAACTAAACTGTACATTTACCAGACATTCCACTTTGGTAAATTTTTCTCCATTTAGCAAATAGTTTCTAAGTTTGCCAGAGCTGCCTTGGCTTGTCACTCCACTCTCCTCATCCATTAAAATAACCCTGTCATAGAAGACATACTACCAAATGTTGATTTTATATCTTGAACATGAAACATAAAAGATATATTTAAAAAGGAATAATTCTACACTACCGGTTAAAAAAACACGGTAAAATTATAGTTTTGGCCAAAATCACAATTGCAAGATTTTGATCCATTTTTTCAGAATTTTAGACAATTCTAGGACACTTCTTCAATGGCATTTTTGCCACAAATTATTTTTTTATTTTATTTACCCTTGAATATAACCTAACCTAACCTTCATAAGTAAGATAAAAATAATTGGCAACGAAAATGCCATAGAAGAAGAGTGTCTGAAAACTGTCTAAAGTAGTGAAAAAATGGATAAAAATCTCAAAACTGTGTTTCTGGCTGAAACTATGATAATACCAAAACAGGAACGAGTGAAAAATCTGTTACATAAGTAAAATGTCCAGGTGCTGACTTTTTGCGTATTACCCTTGTCATAAAAACTGCAAACTGGCAGAAAAGACAGATATCGCAGTGAACACATCACCTGCCAAAAAGAATTCCTTTTCTACCGGTAGTTGAGTGGATAAATTCCATTTTAGGATACCTGTCCATACTTTTCAGCCCTGTAAAACAAAGCCTGCCATAACAATATTCTTCCCATTCAAAAGCGTCACATACCTGTGCTCGAGACTAGTTTATAAGCAGATACTAATCCCAATCCCTAATGCCCTTATCGACTCCCCTCCACCCCATAATGTTTAGACGTCGCTTTCAGTTCAGTGTCGCTCGGTCGAATAAACAAATGCTGCGGTAGAGAAAATGGTATTAGTAGTAAATACTAGCGGTAGCTATATAAAGATTTTTTAACTAAAGATATTTAATATAGGTAAGGTAAAAATGTGAGCAGACACTATGAGGAGCTTAGCCCCGTTGCTCATTTCCGTAATATATGCCTTTGAGCAGGTAGCGGGTTATTCACAGGATACTCGTATCCTGGGATACTAAGCCACTGCATCATCTAGGTTACCACGATTATCATCCCTAGGTAACGTGTTAACTACGGTCCTCATTTTACCAACACACAACGGGTGGATGGACACCTGCGTCTAGGCACGACGCCGCCTGCCTGCACCAAGATTCGAACCCTGGCGCTAATAGGCCGACAGCTTCACAGGCAGCAACGCTGACCACTCAGCCATCTCGGCGTCCTTCATACTGACCACTCAGTCATCTCGGCGTCCTTCATACTTATATGAAGTTAACCATTTCATTAAGAACCTATCTCGAGTATGGTAATCCTTCAACGACAGGCGTTTTAGGTGAGGATAATTTACCTGCATCGAGTGATTTTCGTGAAGTATAGACTAGCAAACACAGCGACAGAAATTTACTAGCTCGATTTTTATCTGTCTGTTGGTGATGATGTTTACTTGATGGGGTTGTAATGTAGTAGGTCATGGTTCTACAGACTGACAGAAACCACAGCATCACCCTCACTACATTATGACCGGTTTTACTACTGTTTCAAGTGACCCTCGGTATCATGACTGTCTCTGAGGCAACCAATATGTCTTGCTGTACATTCTCGAGAACACGATACTGTACAGGTAGGTCATTGCACAGTTTTGTGCTAATAATTCTGTGAGAATAGTACAGTGGTAAAGTGTGCGTCTCGCACGCTGGTGGACGCGGGTTCGCCTCCCGCCAGAGTTGTAAAAACTTTGGGAAGCCTTCATCGAGCCATTTACCGCTTTTTGCGGACATAATGGGTGTTGTGGTTGAACCAGTGTCGCATACTAATATGCTTGCAACCAGTCGGCTTAAGGCGGGCAGATTACACTTAGTTCACAGACTACACACACATCCAAAGCCACTCCAACACAACAATCACAGTAACAAGCACTTTTCACCCTACATACAATCTCTGCAGAGCACCACATATTGGTGGAGTGGAGATACAGACAGATAGATAGATAGACCAGGTTCATATCCCACTACCTCAGTCGCGTCAAAGGTCACCGACACAGCACCTTATCCACACCAACAGTGAGTGGCAACGACCTGATATTTTCTGCAGCAGAAATGGCAGTAGCCTATTCTCGTTAATGCAGGGAACTTAGCCGTGCTTGCTTTGCAATTTATACCCCATCTTACATATTAATTTCTCCTGCATATTATGTATACAAGGTGCCCCATGGACCATGTACCAAAATTCAGGAGTTTTTTTTTTTTTTTTTATCTTACTGTGAGTAATAAATGCTATATCATCATCAATTAAATTCGTAACCGTTATGGAGCTACAACTACTGATTTCCTTATGGGTGACTTATGAGGGTTATCATTTTCTCCCCCGGGCCATAAGGTGTTCAGTAATTGTAGCTCCGTGACGATTGAGAACTGCACCAGTGCTAATTTAGCGATTCGTACTCAGAATTACTCAAAGAATAATCTAAAGTTTGGCACACGTCATGTGGGACACCTGTCATCATTTACATAAAAGAAAGATCAGATGTCGTGTAAAAAAACAAAATGTTGAGGAAAAGACGTTACGAAATCTCCAAAGCCAGCCCCGCAAAAATAAAATATAAATAAAATAAAAGGTGACTCGTGAAGGACGTGTCCACCTACAACACTTGCCCTCCCTCCGCTGCTTGTGGTCAGTCCTCTCTCAGGGTCATGGTACAGTACGCCTCGCCCACAACACAGTCCCTCATATCAGCCAAGGTCTAGTGAGATACTCACTAGACTTTGATATCAGCCACATATAAGTTTCTTATTCCTCTATCTGAAAGCCATACCGGTTGTCCTATCACTGACGGTGCCTTCATCAATATGACAAGGACAATATTGTAGTGGCTGTACTGCATCAATGTACGAGGCTGTTCAAAAAGTATCCGACCTTTGGCCGGGAAAAATATAATTATTCACCTGGCGGTTTGAAACCCTAATCCCCTTCAAAGTAGTCTCCTTGGGACTGCACACACTTCTCCCAGCAGTCCTGCCATTGTTGGAAGCATTTCTGGAACGCATTTTTGGGAATGGAGTACACCTGGGTCGTCGCATTCCAAACTATGTCTTCTCGT
>JAGKTI010027441.1:0-13255 GCA_018397915.1 Birgus latro | reverse complement strand
CATGAGGAACACTACTACTGAACGTTTTAGAAAACGATCATTGGCCATTTACAACAAAGCTATAGAACGTACTGAAATTTGAGATGAAGGCACAGACAGAACGATTGAAACCGTAAAAGGGTCGTTTGGAAATTAATGCCTTCTGACAGACTCGGTCTTTTAGATGTCAAGTGTGACGGAAAAAGTTCCTCTAGTCCCGAAGGATAATGACCAAGATTTCGAATATGAAGGTGAGAAGATCGACAGTGGAGTGTCACTGGTGGAACCCATTCTGGTGACTGGAAAGAGGGTTATGACTGGAAAGATGCTTCAAGCTTTTTCTGTTGAGGATAGATTTAGAAAGACAAGACACAAGACACAGGATGATTCCCTACACCAAAATCCCAGAATAAGGACAATACACTATGAACGAGAGAATTTATATAAAATGTACTTACAAACTTCAGTCTATGTGAGCATTGTACTACATTTGAGAAACTCCCCAAACATTAATTTAAACATTTCAGTTTAAAGAGACATATCCTGGAAATGAACTGATGTTTTTCGCTAGTGTGGCTCTTAGTAGCCATTAGCTGGTCAACTACTCTGAATGAATCATTATGCCCTTACTCAGTAACTGACCATGTATCTTTATTCCTCACTGAACTAAAGAGTTTTTGCTGCACTCACTGGAGCAGCCAAATGAAGTTCTTGTCCCTGTCTCACTTACTCACTCAGGAGTTACTGTACTTTCTTAAAGGATGGAATCCAGGTCTCATGGGAGAAGTGTTAGGGGGGAAAAAAATGGCACAATGGCAGACCTTCCCCTGGACCAGGCTTCAAGAAGGTTGGATTGCTGAGTGCCACTCCTCATGGGGGCAACAGCACATAGATGCCTCACCCAAAACCACTAGGCACATTTTTTTTTTTTTAAATCTAGGAATATAAGCATGGAGGGCCCCCAAAGGGTAGTTCCCTCACATGGGGCGACTCTTGGGAGTCCCGAGAAAGCCATTGTACATGGCCTTAATTTTCTAACCTAGTAACAAAATTTTGCGTAATGGCAGGCGTTTGCTCAGGCCACGTTTTAGGCAGACTGGGACTTGCGATGACCACCCCTTCCACAGGTGGGGGGAGGACCCCCAGGGGAGACGATATCATGGATTTTATGGAAAATTTTGGAATTTTGCACAATGGTAGACCTTTACTGGTGTCATGTGTTAGGCTGGGTGACCCCCAGCAGTCACTCCCATGGGAGGGTGAGGCCCCCGGGGATTCTGGCCAAAGCCTTTATGCATGGCTATGATTTTTAGCCTTGGAACAATAAGTTCTGCACACTTGAAGATGTTCAACCCAGCCACGTTTTAATCCAGATGGGGCCCTGATGCCCACCCCTCACGGGGAGTGAAGGATTAACCCTAGGGAAGACATTACCATAGTTTTTACGTAGGCACACGAAATTTTGCACAGCAGCAGTTCTTCACCCAGACCAGAGAATATAGAGAGTGTGGGACCTCCGGGGTCGTACTTCCACCTCCTCTGTAAATAATTATTTCTTTCTTAGGGTATTGCATGGGTGGGTATGGCTATCAGAGATGTCCTTTGTCTTGTCTCCCTGGTTATGGGGTCACTTTAAAGGAAACAGATTTAAATATAAGTTTGCGCACATGATTAGTTATAAGAAAATTTTATTAGGGAGAATGAACCCATCCCAGCGGATGTATTGCACCAAAAATTAGGTAGTTTGAGAACGCCGTTTTCAGTTATGTTTCAACGATAATGGAGACCACTTTGAGTATCTGTCGTAAATGCGGGTTTACAGGTATTGTAATGTACCGATGAAAGTATGTACCAAGTTTCACCTAAACTGGTTTATTAACAATAACACTGAAATTCTTCTAGGGCCTAAGAGTAGTGTACCACCCTGTATTTGGCAACAGGCACAGCTCTGGGAAAAGTTACCATTCTTCAGGGCAGAATGAATGAAAGCAAACTTCCAGGACGCAGGGATGGTGCAAGGTGACAAAGTCGAAAGAGTTTACCTCGGCAGGGAGTCAGCACAGATGCAGTTTTTCAGAATAACAGGAGGTTGCTCATTAAGTTCATATGCCTTGTGGGTTTTGAGACCAGAGTCGGCAGGATACATCCTTTGAAATTCCAATGAGAGGCATTAGGAAGTCAGAGGGGTATGAGGTGAAGGGAGAACACTGGAATCATCCAAAGTGAAGCTTGAGAAGAAAGTCTTCGGAAAGAGTCCTGCCTTATTAGAAGAAGAAACAGCTACAGAACCACCAGGGCAAAGAAAAGGAGGGAAAAGGAGGATGAGGTAAACCTAGTAGAAAGGGTTAAGCAAGATGCCAGAAGGAGCAGGGAAAATTCAAGTTAGCTGAGAGGAGTGAGAGTGAATGAAATTATTTTTAAGGGGACAAAGGACAGACTTGGCATGATTTCTGACAATAATTTATAAATAATGAGTTTCCTCCAGTACCTTTAGTAAGCAGCCTCTTTGTTCTGGACAGTGCAAGTGTGATTACACCAAGACCTCTTTGAATTACTCAGAGTAAGAGAAAGGACCGTATGCCTCCATGTCCGAGAGGATAACCTTTGTAATGCATGAAGCACACTTACAAGGCTCTTGGCCAGCGAAGCAGTAATCTTACCAGGGAAAATCAAAGAAGCACTGCCTGAGGGCCTCCCAACCGGTAGCATCAAATGCCACAGGCACGGCTTCCCAGGAGAGCCCACAGGTTTTACTAGAGCGATAGGACAGATTACTGAGATAAGATTGTGTTCAGCAGAACCCAGTAAAGAGAAAAGACTTACAGAGTATGCAGAAATATTAATGGTAATAAAAAGGTCAAGTATGTTGGAACTCTTTCCGAGGCAATCAAGGCTATACAGTAAGTAGGGTATTGTTCAAGCTAGTCTGGGTCGTTAGGGATTAATGATGTAGGCCTGCTCGTCAGGAGGATCAGTGAATGGAGAGGAGAGCCAAAGGTTGTGATGAACACTGAAATCACCTAAAATGCATATTTCTGATTTTTTTTTAATAGCAGAACAGAGGAAGGAAAAACAATTTTAAAAAAAAATAATAATCCATACACCAGATTACTGGCGTCCTCCATTCATAATGTATCTGTAACAGTTGGACTTGAACAGCTATAGGTTGAAGTTTGGAGGGAAACAACTACAGGGAAGCGAGTTTCAGAGAGATGCAGTTCGGAGAATAAAAGAATTCTAATAGACAGAAGTTCTGTAATGTGGTTGTGTAACATTCCAGTCATGAGCGCTGCCAGATGCCCGTGTAGCACGAGGGAAGGCATGGAGAGGTGGCACAATGGACGCAACTTCGACTGAGCATTTGCCATAAAAGTATCTGTAAAATAATGCAAGGGAGACAACATTCCTTCTTACTTGTAGGGGAGGTAGTTTACTTATAATAGCAGGGTTATTAATAATTCCAACAGCTTTGTTCTGAATTTTGTCTAGTTGTTTTAGTGCAACCTCTCCACATCCATTCCAAAAGGGTGAGCAATATTCAAGATGAGAGCACATATGACTCTTATAAATTATAGCTAACTGCTCGTCGGTGAAGAAGTTACGGACTCTAGAAAAATGGGGGAATTGGAAAGAATATATTCCACTTTATAAGTAAGATAGCTAGTGAATTTATCATAATCAGTAGGCTTGGGAGATGAGTAAACAGCTCAGACACATTCAGTCAGAGAATGGCAGGAGAACCAAAACCAGTGTGTTGAGACTTCTGAAGACTCAGTTTCAGGAACAAGAGAGCACCTTAAGGTGAAACACTCAACACCTAATTATGACTTTGAAATGAGTACAGGGAAAGTTGGAGGATACAGAGAAGGATTTGCTATCAGATGACTCAGACAGGTGAGTCTTATTAAGAAAAAGGTTAGGTTTCAAGGAGGAAGATGAATTCCACTGAGGGGAAATTAGCGAAAAGACAGTGAATGATGCAGTAAATGATATACTGTGTCACATAAAGTTCCAATGGGAGCCTTTATGCCCTGTCGCCCTCCACCCTCCGGACTGAAAAAGCATGGTGTTCAGTCTCCATTTCTTACTAATTATGAAACAAAGTGCTATGTGTATTGTACATGTAGACTGGGTTAGACAGTTAGAGGGAAATGTTTAGGGGAGTGTACTGGCATACTCCTTATGTTATTGAAATAATGAAAGCACTCAGAACAGTGAGATGGTCAGGAGCTATACTGGGAGCTAGTGATACGGGGTTTCCAGCTCTCCCCATCATCAGCTTTCCAGACACCTACGGAATACCGCTCTGTTTGACTGGCGCTACAGTCCACTCACCCCCTGTATTAACTAAAAAAAGAAAAAAGAAAAAAAGTCGAGTGAGTACGGTAAACATTGTCGTTCTGTTCATTAGGTCTTTATACTATAACGGAGAAGATCTGTTTTTGCAAAGTTTTTTCTTCTTTCTTTCGACCAAACACGTTTCAGTTTGATCTATCTATCTACCTATTGCCAGACGCCATAATCCAGTAAGGGGTGGCCATTTCACTTGGAGTTATTTGTTTTACAGGGAGGGGCACTAACCCTCCACCAACCAACTTGCTGATACGTAGAAAGCACGTATGGTTTGGTTATATGATTACCACCCAGCGTTGTAAATGGTTTCTTGGCTTACAGGAAACCATTTGGCTTGTCACTCAATGTAAAGCCACCTGTAAAGGAAAGAAAAGCGATAAGAAGTGACAGGAAAGATGGGAGAAACAGGCAGAGAGGAGGGCAGGCACAGAAAAAGAATGATAAAGGCTAAGGACGAAGTAGGCAGCACTGCATCAAGTGAGTGGTTGATAGTCACCACCACCTACAGCTAGTTTGATGTCATTCTTAAATTTCTTCACCAATTCGCTTCAGACAAGGTACAGCTGACCACTAAGCAAATACCCCTGGCCACAACTACACTTAGCCACACTGCAATGAGACCACCACCCTTCCCTGCAACAATACCAACGCAACATACATCTCACAAACAACCCACTTTGCCCACACTGCAATACACCATGATGCTCTTACCCCCCTAACATTATGGAGCCTTTATTCACCACATGCACCACACTTTCACATCACAGACAGCACTCCAATATAACTTCCACAAAGATCTCTTGGAGCGACTGGTCAAAATCGACGATATTCTGCGGTCCATTGGGTTTACAACGAGATGAACCCGGTGTTGCTATAACGAGAATAACAAAGGGTTTTAATTGGCCAAGGGACAGACCATAAACACACAAATCTAGGGCTCTTAGGTTCTCGTATGTTCATTAATGATCACTGCAATTGTACAGAAGTATGTCAGTGTACGGCAGCTGTGTAGAGACCATTGTACTCTCCCTTTAAAATCTAGCCAATCTTTAACTTCTCCGAGCAATACATACAATATGCTATTTACAGACAGAATGAAGAAAAGTATTAAAATTTTACCTATGATATATGCCCATTAGTACTTGGTAATCCCACCCACGGCTTCACTGCAGCTATGAAGCACTTTGGCATCGTAGCACACACTTTTCGAAGACATGCAGATACTCAGTGGCGGTCTCTTCACTTGATAAAAGATTATTGTGATCTTCCAAATTTTCTTGCAATTTCACAGATGCTGAGCCCCGATTAATGAAGGTCATCACAGGACTCTCTCTTCCTCTCTCTCTCTCTCTCTGTGTGTGTCTCTCTCTCCCTCTCTCTCTTTTTCCGATCATCCAGACCTTCGTAGCCCCCAGTATGATCGCAGGTGGGACGACAAGCACTTGCAAAAACAAATCGCCTTAATTTTGGCCTGGGCATCAAACTCGTAACTTCTTGATTGCAGGTCATGTGTGCTTCTCAATACACCACCTGCAGCCCGAAGTCAATGATAATAAAATATAGTAAAATGACTTATATACACCAAGTCAGTGAAACAGTGTAATATACAAAATAAATAACTGAAGAAGACATCCTGTGACGCCTTAAATACGGCCCTTTGCCTGAAGGAAAGTGCCTGAGTGAGAGGAAGTGTGAATATGTGAGCAAAGTAGGAGGTGTGTGGGTATGTGAGAGATGTAGGACGTGTGTGGGTGTGTGAGCTGTGGAAGAAGAACGTACGTGGCTGTATGAGCGACACTGAATCTGTTGGAGGAAGGAATGTGTGAGTGACGTTGGAAGTGTGTATGCCTGAGCGTGGAGAAGTATGGGAATGAGTGTGTTCCTTCCTCACACGAGCTGCTCAACAAAGTTTGTGTGTATTTTGCGAGAGGAAGGGAAAAATTCAGAGACGAGAGACAAAACGATAAAGTCTGTTCCCTGCCGACCTGCCAACCCACCTATTTGGCGAGCCTGAGGGGAAGGAGAGGGGTAAAGAAGGAAGGGGGAGGGCAGGGCGTTAGGAAAGAGAGGGAGGAAAAGAAGGGAAGGGGAAGGGTGGGGAGGGAATGAGAGGGAATTAGAAGAGGGTGAAGGAAACGGGAGGGGACAGAAGGACAGGGGAGACGAAGAGAGGGAAATGAAGGAGAGAGGAGGGAATGGAAATGAAGAGAAGGGAAACAGTGAGGAAGGAAGGGAAAGAGAAGGGAGGTAAGGAGAGGTAATAGAAGGTCTGGAGATACAAGATGAGAGTAGAAGGAAGGGAAGGGGAAGGAAAGGGTGATGAAGGGGAGGGAAAGAAAGGAGAAAAGTAAGCTTCAATAAAGGTGAACCAATAACAAAACATTCAAACGTTCCAGCTACCTCGTAAGCATTATCTAGTATTTTGCCTCATAGCCTTCCTCCTTCATGGGTCTTCCTAATATTCGACCGGTTCTTCTCACTTCTTTTTCTGTTACCTTTTATCCATTTATTTAACTGCCACTAATACTCTTAATAAGGTTACTTTTGTCATATTCTTGCTACATCCTGAGGCTTTTATACAGCTGTTACGGGAAAGGTAAGAAGCAATCTCATTAACACTTTCATTACACTGGCGTCTGTATGTTTTCCCGGGGCGAATAAAAAGGGTGAGGGAGGGGAGCAGGAAGCATTATTCTTTGTAAGACATTGCAGCACCGGCGCTAAGTATTCTCTTTCTTTAAATGATCCTTGTTATTTAAACCCTAACCAAATCTCCCTTTACCTTAAGAGCCTAGCCTAACCTTCTCTGCCCTAATCTGTCAGCCTAATTTACCCTAACATGACCACCTAACTTAACCTGGACTGTCGTGGAATGGATAAAGAGCCAAAATCGAAAGAAATGTGAGTGAAATTTGTGGTCTGGGGCTTCCTGCTTCCTGTGCCTCGTTCACCTTGGCTTGGCTGGGAGCTTCGTTCTTATACATTTCATTTCTCGCAGCCCAGTGACAAATTAAGACAACGCCTTAGCTCAGTATCTTTTCCGTACCAGTGCTTCATCATTAGAAACATTATCTAGTGTGACTTTCTTGTTCCAGCTTAGTATTACAGATCAAAAGACTGCAGTTTGACCCAGGTTAACGTGAACAGAGTATAGCGTTGCAGCGAGAGTAGTCAGAGGGTGAAAGCAGGGCGGCGTTCCTTAATGAGAAATATCTGAGGTTTAAATTAGTGTGCTTGAATGTGTGTGGATGGGAAGAAATGCGAGATAAGTAAGGTTTTTTATGAGAGGGAACAGGATGCAGTGGTTCTGAAGGAAATTTAGCTGAAGGAAAGAGGAGAGGTAAGATATGTGAATGTGGGTAGGAAAAGCGTGGAGAGGCACGTAGGAAATGAACTAAACAAGAGAAGTTGGTTCAGGTATTCTGGCCATCGACTACACGAGGTTCATTTGCCTCACAGAATCTGTCTTGAAACGGCAAATAATTTCGATGTCTATACTTCACTGATGCGAGTGTGGCGTTCGAAAGGATGCGTTTTCAAATACTTTGCGTCATATTCTGATGCATCACAGTAGACCTTATGCGGCACAGAATGAAACAATAGGAAACTCAGATTTTTTTTTTTTTTTTTTTTTGAGGGTCCTAGGAGACAAACAAGAAATTACTGTTTCATTTGTTATGCTGTGCTACATTTGTGTAATTGCTTAAGTTTTTTTCTTGATTAAAAAAAAAAAAAAGAGGGTTCATGCAGGTCTGTTCCCGCCAAGGTACTTAATCGCGTTGATCGTGAACAAAGTATTAAACTACAAGTATGAAACTGTGCTTAACAAATGTTTTTCGTTACTCACAGCGCAGAAAGGTAGTTATATTCACTTTCTTCTTTGTTTTTTAGTCCATAACGCAAACATTTAGGAAGCCCATGTTGTAGAGAGATACCAGTAAAAGCATTTCTCGGAGAAAAGGGGAAAATCGGTCAACACTGAAAATACTAACCTGGCAGTGTAAATATGTGTGTGAATTTGCCTCTCAAAATAATAATTCCGGGGATGAACACTATGTGTCAGTCTTCTCTTAGAATATGACTTACAGTAGTCAGTTACATTCAGGACCCCAGTTACACTACCGGGTGACCTCGGACAACGAACAAACACAAACTACCAGTCTGACCGGCCCTTAAAACTCTGTCTGTCTGTCTCTGTGCCAGTAAAAGCAAAGGAAGGAGTTGCAGTGTTTATGTGAGACGAGTTGTGAGGGTCTGTAAAGTGGTAAGTGTACGACTGACGTACAAGTAACTTGTAGTGAAAATCAGCACTGAGAGTAAGGTCATGCTGCATACTGGATGGAAGCGTAGGGAAGGGAAAAATCTTTGGAGGAAGTAAGGGGGCAGGGCTAACTAGATGGCTCTGGGACGAGGGAACAAGCAATGGTAGGATGGACGAATCCAAGAGTGAGAGCTGAGGTAATGGAAACTACAACAATGGTGTGTGGGACATGTGAAGTACAGTAGATGAGAATGACGAACGTATTGCCCGGTTTTACTCACAGAGATGATTAGTGACAGGAAATACATTGTTTGCTGCGTTTCAAGAATTTAGTTACATAAAAAATAAAAAATGTTTACTAACCAGCGTGGCTCTTAGTTGTCATTAGCTTTAGTTAATAGAGTAGTTTTTGTTAGTTATAATCTTCCCTACACCAAACAGCCACAAGAGAACCAAGAGGTCTGTTGCAGTTTGCTTTCCTCTGATCTCCTTTGTACTTAACTGTTGTCCTTGGAGAAAACGCCTATGCCATTCATCCTACCACACAGTATGTGCAGATACGTCGGTCATACCATCACATACTGTATTACCCACACATTGCCCTACAGTTCCCCAGCTAATCCTGCTTACCCTTCTCTACCCAACCCACTTTTGGATGGATCTTAATATTCCACATTTGACATAATTTTTTTTTTCATGCAAGGAAGAAGAAACCAAAGGCCAGGAGCCTGCAAGCCGTTCCTTCCAAGAAAAAAAACAAAAATAATGCAACAGAGAGCGAAATTCAAGACCCGTTCATTTCGAGATGCCTGGACGCACTGCGTTTGAAAGACCATAAGAAGCAGGAAATACAGACAGAGGGAGACAGTTCTAGAGCTGACCTGTTGCACACATGAAGGACTGGGAGTAACGGTTAACTCTTGGATTAGAGAGCTGGACAGAAAAGGGACGGAAAGGGCTTATAAATCACGGTGGTATTATTAGAGCGGATTTCGACTGACAAAATGGTTTTGAATGGATATGAAATGATGAACATGTCCCTGAAGTAATAACATGCCCCTGAAGTAATAATGACATACCCCTGAAGTAATGACATGCCCTTGGAGTAATCTGAATGGATGAAACAGAGTAAACCCCTTCAGTCCCATGGCGTGTTTTACTGATTTTTGCTTGTCAACGTCAGACGGTTTTATTCAGAAGAGAAATCCAGGTGTGAAGAGGTTCACAGATGTTCACTCTAGCCTGCCACTGCAAACGGCCTCTCCAAAGACAACAATATCATCAGGAATCAATAATCCACTACACTGAATACGATGAACTCTGAGTGGACATAAGGGGGTGTAATTGCCTGAAGTGACCTCGTTGTGCCGGCGTGGAAATGACACTCAGGATGGACATGAACTGACGTGTAATCGGTGAGCTAATGGAAAAGAATAAAGATTACTGTCATTACAAGTTAACTCCCTCAGGCCTCTATGACTCATTCTTAGCTAAATATGTTCTTATGGCGCCAGATGGAATGGAATACTAGATATGATCCGACAGTGAGAGATTAATGGGACTTACATTAACACTCTCTGATTACCGTTCCCTTTCAGGTGAGTATAATAATTTAGCGTTACCTGAGACAGAATACTGCAGTTATTAACCATGATGGGGATAATGGTACCCGTATTAACTCTCTGGGGCTTTTGTGATTTACTACCAGCTGAATAAAACAATCTGTAGTTATCGGGAAAAAAAAACTTCATGAAACGATTAATGATGACAGTATGAACACTCTCCGGCTCGATAAAGTCACCTGGAATTAGTTCAGAACACCAACGTTGTCTCGATTATGTGAATGTTCAGTTCCAGTGATATCTTTACTGAATGGCCGGGTATTTTGATTTGTGTCATCATAATTGCCAGATTATACTGCGTCCACTTTAATTATATGAGATTTTAACTTGAATGTTGAACTGTGGCAAGAAATTTACACTACAGTTTGATGCTTGTCATGAAAGACTGATAAGGAAGGATATGGAAAAGCTGTATTGTATAATTCTCTCTTTGAGGTACGGAAAATATATTGCAACGGGTTTACTGCCAAGATAACTCTCCTGCTGCCATGGATAAATTTGAGATAAAATCCAGAGTATTTTACTGTGAGAGGGTTATTCAGATACTGCAAACATTAACTGTGAAGCTTATTCCTCCTTTGACATCTACATTTCTTACGGCTAAGCAAAATCGTCTAGTGGTACGCTGAATAAAAAAAATATACGTCCATTAGTATCTAAAGAGGTAGACGAAGTTTAGTCCAGACCCAATCGGCCCCAACTCAGTGGATATGAAGGGCTCTTGGTGGATCCGCTGCCATGGTCAGAAAGAATGTATTATATTTTTTACGATAAAGAAACCAACTTAGCAGTGAGTTTTTATACCGAAATCTCATTTTATTTTTATTGTTGTTGTTTTTTACGGTGTTATTCGTTGCAGTTTGACTGTAAATTACTTGGTAGGTGCATGAACGAAAGTGAACGCCTGAACCACTTCACACCTATGACGCTTCTTAATTGTAATATTGCTACCTTCTGGCGAGTTCATTTGTCAGAAGATACTTCTTAAAGGTGTAGTAAATTCGTGAGTAAAAATAATTTGGAGGAGCAATAAAAATGCACTTCCTCATGCTGAAGGGGTTAAGCTGATGGATCTTTATGAATACACCCGCAGGGGAAATATACACGTAAGGATCCTAAGAAATATCTAAGAAAAGATCTTCAGAATGATTATCTTTTGTCCCAGATCGTATTGGTTTTCATATTCTTAATACTTTAGCATTCACTTCATTTTCTGATCTTCACACCGCAGTAGGCAGACCTCCTTTATTTTCTGTTTTTTCTTTTGTTTTCCATTCCTTTATTTTTTCACAAATTCGCTTCCGAGTTGGCGCGTTTGTTACTTGGGCAAAAATCGCGAACACCTTTTTCTGTTTTTCATTTAGACCTTGTAAAGGCTTATATGTGGTATAAAAAAAAATGTAAGCACAGTAGTTTTGAGATACTGTGTTTCTGTATACTCCATAATCATTATGAACATTAGTGTATCGGTAATACAACAGTTGTGTGGAAAACAGCTTGCAGTCGCTTGTTAATACTCGGAATCTTTAATGGCTGTTAAGTGACTGGCAGCTGAATGAGTGAAGACAGATGTATATAAAGCGAATCATAGAGACGCAACTTACATGGGTTCAGGACTGACCTGCTTTGAATCAACTGAACCTGAAGTGGCTGAACGGATCTGAAGTGGCCTCAGTCACCCTTAACCTCTTACTTCTCAAGATTCGGAGTGGTCAGCTATACGACTTTTATATTACAGTCTCCGTGCCACTGAATTATTCAAATACACTAATTAACATACAACTGAAGACGAGTACCTTGACAATTGATGTTCTATACAAGTACGGTACTTAGGAACATCCTTGCATGTACTGATCACTTTGATACATCTAATTCCTTCATTCTAGTAGGTTTTACTGTACAATATATCTAGTAACATTTCACTGTATATCAAGGTCTAGATAAGTAAGGTCTCGTCACTTCCATTGCAAAACGCGTCCTCCTCGCACATGACGTCACATGGGGGATCGGCCACTCTGTCCACCGTCGAACTTGGCGCCAGTCGGGTCTGAGCCTCCGAGGCAAGCGCATCACTCAATGCTCAAGGTATGTGTCTATTTGCAGTGAACATCGACATACGAGTATTTCACCATTTCTCACAATCCTACATTTAGTTCCAATCACCCTATAACAATATCAGTATGACAGATGAATTATTAAACTTTCGAAGAAAAAAAAAAAAAGGACCTCCCAGCAAAAGGTATTAATAAGATCGTCTCTGTTCACTACCATTTTTCGGAGTGCTGCCTGTCGAAATTTAAAGGAAAGGAGGCAGTCACCTCCCGCTGCCTCAACTGGCCCACATCAATTGTGGCACACCAGGTGCCCCACCAGAGTAGTGCACGTACTGCAAGGACGGTAGCACCAGGTATCCTGGGTACAACAACAGCAAGCTGCCAGTGCCATGCCTGCACCTCCTGGGACCTTTGTTTGGGGTCAGCACCACCGTGTAGCAGCGCCTCCTCCTCCAGTTCTTGACACAAGTGCATTTCCGCCCCTTCCATTTGCTCCAGCTCGTTGGGCAGCGCCTGTGAAGATCCACCACCCTCCTACGGTCCCAGCTCCACAGTTGGCCGACAAAACTGCTCCCGATTCACCCTCCACCCCAGGCTCTCCTCTAGTTGCATTCACTGTGGAGGAACTGTGAGTGGTCTTCAAGAAGATACCTCTAAACCTGGCTCCACTGCAGAAGGCAACCACTGGCGAGAGTCTCGACACAGTGCTCTTGGTGAACACTGTAGATAATATACTTGTGAAAGTGGTGGAGGTGAAGAGGCAGCCGCGCCCCTCCCCCCCTGCTCCTCGAACCTCGCCTCCTTCCCTGTCAGCCAGAATGAAGGTGCTTTCTGCCCTGCTTTTTCAACCTCACACTCGTGGCCAAGACACCACCCCGCCAGGGCTCACCCCAGCTTCAGCAGTGGTAAAAGCCGAGCATGAGGCTCTTGGCCTCCAGCCAGAGACAGCTCATCCTTCACAGTCTCAGATAACAATGATGAAGTTA
>JAGKTI010027440.1:0-13256 GCA_018397915.1 Birgus latro | reverse complement strand
TCAACGCCCTCCTTTTTTGCTTTTGCACATTTGTCCTCCTCTGTTCCTGTCTCTTTTTTCTTTATTTATTCTGTAAGTTATATTTCTTCCCTTTTTCCCATCATATGTTTTCAAGTTCTATTTTTGCCTCATTCACTTTTTTCACCATGGTTGGACCAAGTGTTAGATTATTTATTTCCGTGTTTCACGTACCTTGGTAACGGAGCAAATTTTGTTCCTTTACGGTGATTGTTACCTACGCCAAGGAGGTTATGTTTTTGCCAGCATTGGTTTGTTTGTCTGTTTGTCTGTTAGCAGGATTATTCAAAAAGTTATGAACTGATTTTACCGAAATTTTTTGGAGGGGTAGAGTATGGCCCAAGAAACAAACCAGTAGATTCTGTTGGTGATCCAGATCATTACCCGGATCCAGGAATTTTTAAAAGGATTCTATACCATTGCTGGATAATGGCAATTTCAACATTTTTACTTCTAACTCGATAAATAATGCTTATAATACTTGCACAAAAGTTACAGTATAACATATCCATAAGATCTACCACACATCCAAATGTGATCTGGATCGAAGGAACATTCCGGATCTGGTGATCCACATTGTTCAAATATACAGAACTCCCGGCAAATTCGCTACTATGAGATAACAAATAATGCTACAAACTTGCAACTAATACTGAAATGTAGCTGAAACTCTGCTGATTCACTGGAGTGTCAAAGGATTTGACGTATCGTCAACAGTTAAAGAGGCAGATCCTGAAGAAAGCCGCCATTAGTGAAATAGTGATTTTCTTGAATAACTTTAAAACTAATGTTGATATCAGTGTGATTCCAAATGCTAGGTGTAGGTTTTCATGGTCAAGGAGTCGTACTATGGGCGTCAAACTGTCATGGGAATATTGCTTTTAGGTGTACTGGCATTATAGGGAAAATGAACTGCCTTGGCGGAGGTTTGCAGTCTCGGATTGCTCTTGTTTAATCTGTCCTTAGATTCCGTGTGTAGTAGTATTTTCTTTTCCTTTTCTTGCTAAGTATTCATGTGTGGAAAAAATACAGCTTTTTTCAATGCTCTTTTGACACTTTTTTTTTTCTTTCCCAGCTATCTCTTCTCTCTCTCTCTCTCTCTCTCTCTCTCTCTCTCTCTCTCTCTCTCTCTCTCTCTCTCTCTCTCTCTCTCTTCTCAGAATTAATCCATCCCCAGTAATCCCCATCACTGCGATGGACGACGTGGCCTGCACAGCAACATCAACATTAATAACATCATCAATAACAACGACAAGCACAACCCCGCCCATACTTAGTTTAATTAACATATTTAATGATAGTGCCGCATGTCGAAAGCAATATCATTTACGATGCAAGAGCCTCTGTGATATCATATTCTAATTACAATTTTTTTCCCTCGCACTCTGGCGCTACTGAAACAAAAATCAACAGTGCAATTAACGAAGAGATGAATTAGACTTTATGAATAAGTTCTCTCTCTGTCTGTCCATCCGTTATTAATATGAAATCCTGTCTGTAAGTAAGTAAGGTTTTGATATAATTGTCGGCTGACCTCCAGATTTTTCTGGGTTATTTATATATGTTTGTGAAGGAATGTGAAATGAAATATCGTTAAGAGAAAAGAATGGAGAAGGAAAGAAAATTTAAGCATAACATAATATCTGTCCTTAGCGTACGTGGCCATAGCTCTTATTTGTGGACGTAACTGTGCAATGGAAAAAAGTGTCAAATAGAACTGTTCATTTTGTATTGCTATTTATTTGAAAACCTATACAAGTACGTCTAGATATGTTAATTCCTTAATTCAGAAGTGTCTAAACACTCATTGTAAATTACTGGCCAAGTCATAAATATTCCCCACAAAGGACGGTGATAGATGCAGTAATTTAGATAGAATCAGGAGCCCAGCACACACACACAAACAAACACACACGCACACACACGCGCGCACACACACACACACACACACACACAGTTACCAAGTTACTTAAACCAAAACTGAAAGTGCCCATTAATTCATTCAAACACCCACTCACCAGTACGCCTACTCATCAGGTCACTCACCTGCCTCTCCAATAGCTCACCTACTTCCCACCCACTCACATACTTCCCGATCCTCACACTGTCTCACCCAGTTATCCAGTTACTCACCCACTCTCTTATTTTATTAGTCATTGAGTCACAAGAGCACCTACTCATTCACTAACTCGTTTCTTCTTCCTCTGCTCGATCACTCGTACTACTTGTTCAGTATCTTCATGCTGGTCATTTCCAACGCTCACTTCTTTCCGCTCACCCACTTTTCTCTAGTCTAATCACTTACTTACTCCCTCAAACATTGTCCCATTCCTTCATATCCACAGCCATTCAAGACATTCCCACTGTCACTCCGCTACGGCAATCTTTATCACAGATCCTACCGCTCATCCACACATCAACAACCCTCTGGCTCACACATTCACTCATTTGCACATGTTCCTTCGTCTGCGGTACTGCTTAATTAACCCGACTATTTCTCAGTACACTCCTCTCTCTGTTCACACACTCTTCCACCGACCCTCATATTCATAAATCCACTCACTCACTTATATCCGTCTGTTGAGCCATCATTGTCACTTACCCATTCATTCATTAGACAACGGTTTTTACAGACATCTTTCCCTTGCTCATTTATTCCCCCATTGACCTTACCATTCATACTTGTACCCTATCACAATAATTACCCATAATTCATGCTACTCACTCATTCTCTCAACCCAAGTGATTTCCAACACTCGCTTCCCTCCTATCATCCACCCTTCCATCGACCCTTCAGCTCACACTTCCATCCACACTGCTTCATCTTCCCGACCACCCACGTGAATCACTATATTGTTCCTTCTCGTTCATATGTAACATACTACTTTGCGCTCATCCACTCATCAACCAACTCAGACTCAAAACACACCCACATCCATCTACTGGACCACTTACTCATTCATTCATCCACTCACTCAACCCCGGTCATATTCATCACTCACTTCCTACTCTCATCTATTCATCCGTTAACTTACACACCTTGTTCCATGATCTTCACCTCTCACTCATTTAGTTTCTCCTCACAGACCATTATTTCCAACACTTACAAGCCTCTATTCACTTACTCATTCGCTGCCCCTCCCACTCACACACCCACTCGCACACTTCCCTTCAGCTGCTCGACCACTCACGCACACATTCATTTCTCTTCCCTCTCTTCGCCCACGTTTCCCATTCATTCACCAATTCACCCAATCGCACTAACCTCTGATGCAACTCACTCATTAACCAACTTTACCTCGACCATGTCGAACGTTCATGTTGCCTCGCTCACGTATTCGTTTATCGACCTTCCCTCTCACACATCCACTCACACACCACAACGCCACTCATTCATTTGCCGAGTCCCGAAATTTTATAACCCAGACGTCCCTCTGATCAGCTCTTCACCTACTCATGCATCCACTTAAACACTCACTCACACACCTTCCTCCACCTAGTTGTTCACTCACACAATTCATTCATTCACTCTACCCTGATCGTATCCAACGCTCACTTCTCATGTCTCACCCACTCTTCCACCCACTCAAACATTGCGTTCTGTTTAATTCCCTCCCACTCAAACATCGCGTTCTGTTTATTTCCTCATATCATTCACTCATTTCCTCATATCTCGCAGACCATTTCCAAATTCACAATTATCCACCATTTTGGTCAAAGACACATTTTTAATACCGACAGCTTAACTTGTTGCCTCGTTAACTGTGGAATGATTTAGCTTTGGGTTCGATGCATGCAAACATTCCTGCTCGACCATAAATTCTTGTTTAATGTCTCGATGACTGTAATGATAGTAATAGCATATCACCAGTTTATCGTAACGTAATTAACCCATAAATCATACACCGGTGTCGTGGAAATTAGGGAAGACTGGAATATTTACACTTAAGACTCACTAACTTCTTAATATAATTAGAAAACATTCAGAGAGAGCATACCTATGCCAATGGCATTGCCATTAAAAAGGATCCGGATCCGCCCCAAAATTAAATCAATTCGTTCTTGGTCAATGATCCACCTTTCCACTAAATTTCGTTAAAATTCACTGGGAACTTTTGGAGATACTGTGCTGGATACTCCGGATCCGGATCGGGATCCACCCCAAAATTCAATCATTTTTCTTTGGCTCATGGCCCGCCCTTCCACAAAACTTCATCAAAATCCGTTCATAACTTTTCGAGTAAAGTTGATAAAGGAAAAACAAAGAGACCAACAAACAAGCAGACAAACAAGCAAACTAACAAACGCCGGCAAATACATAGGCTTCTTAGCAGAGGCAATAAGGGATGTGACATAACCTAATTTTAGAGCAAGGAAAGTAAATTACGAGTACGTAAGCTTAAAATAACTGAAATACTCACTTAAGGCTTTCCAAGAGAGCCTCTGATTGAGTTAAATATTATATAACCACGCTGAGAGGAAGACCACGAATAGATTGGACGGACAGTGTGAAGCGAGCTTTAGATGCGAGAGGGATGTTCGTAGGGCAAGGAAGAGTGGCTGCGGGTGTTGGGGATGACCTGAGAGAAATTGTGCATGAATAAATCGTGACGCGGCCCTGAGGGGATATTCTCCCGCATTTGGTCTAATCAGCTGATCAGGTCAGGTGTGGGTAAGGGGATGGGTCCATTATGATGTGGCGGGGGTAAATCAGTTGTGCTGTCGGGACCTGCTGCAAATGTTGCTGATTGCACTGTGCAGTTGACTCTTGTGCAGTGTGATGCGGTGAGGATCTGTCCCTTCTCCCCTTGGGGCTAAGATACAAGTGAATGTGTGTGTGTGTGTGTGTGAGTAAACTGGAAGTGTGTCGTCCTGTTTCGGCTACCCCCCCACCTTACTGTGGGAGAAGCAGCCTAGGTATAAAGATAGATAACCACTCTTAGATTTGATGTAGTTAATCTCATCAACGCCATGGAATTAACCTTAGCTGCTTTGACACAGTCAGAGGACGTCTTAAATATTGTTGTGGATGCTGTGATCTCAGGCAAGATACCACGGAATGAATGGGTTAATAAAGCACTGTAAATGACTCTGTAATAATGATACTGAGCAACAGCAACTAATTGGCCTGAACGAGCAAATACAGTTATGGGCAGAAGCAGCAAGCCGTAAGCAATAGTTAACTTACACTAAGTTGGGCTAGATTTTCTTTCTTTTGCAGTGTATTTCACGTTGCTCAGTGGCAGGAAAAATAAAGCAATTTACAAACTTTTTAATGTAATAAATCTCGACTGACATCATATTTTAGTGTTAATTGTTAACCTAGCATGACAGCTCAGCTATGAAGATGGAGAGATGGCAATTTTAGACCAAATTAGACTAAAAAGGATACAGTACTGACTTGAAAAAAATGCCCCTGTTGACTAATTTCATAAGCTGAACAAAAAAGTTTTTGATCCCACAGGCCAGACTGATATATGTGATCAGGCCACGAGTAAGGCAGATATTACAAAGATATTACGTATATGGATCGAGAATAACTCCCAGAATTTTAACGCCAAGAATGTCATCTCATTGTATGGATGGGGTCAAGTATGCAAGTATTGAAATACTCGGCACCTGTTCTTGCATCAGAACTACAACTCTTAATTCTTTCAATAATAACTTTAACAAGTCATCATCCATTCCCCCACTAAAATCTTCAGATGGCAACATTACAAATGACCCACATAGGAAAGCAAATATCTTTGCCAGCACATTTGCCAGAAATTCTACCTTGGAGGAAGTCAGCCAGAACGTCCCAATATTAGAACTTGACTCTCCCGAAATTATCCCACTTAAAATACAGACAAGATACGTAAAATCCATCCTAGACAATTTACCTACAAACAAAGCTCCAGGCCCAGATGGAATTCCTCCAACTGTACTGAAAAAAGTGTTCCCCAGAACTTGCACCTGTTCTTGCTAAACTATTCAGACTATGCAAACGTACTTCTGCGTTCCCTAATTCATGGAAAGAAGCCAATGTCCACCCAGTTCCAAAGAAAGGAAGTTCCTCTGACCTCTCTGATTACAGACCATTACCAGTCACATCTTCTCTTGGTAAAGTATTCGAAACTTTAATCAATAAGCACATAGCTAAACACCTCGAATCCAATAACTTAATTAGCGATAAACAATATGGTTTTCTCCACGAAAGATCCACCATTGACATACTTAATATCCTGACTCATAACATTCATCAATCAATCGACCTCTATGAAGAAAGTCACGCAGTAGCCCTTGATATTTCCAAGGCTTTCGACAGAGTATAGCATCATTCCCTGCTGTCCAAACTCCCTTGCTATGGACTTGAAAAGATTTTGAATTTGGCTCTGTTATAATGTTTTTTTTTTTTTTGTGGGAACAATCTTATGGGCTTCTGGCCTTTGTTTCCTTCTTCCTTGCATATATATGTATAAAGAAACAGACGCACCATCACCCATGTCTTCACTGTAAGAAAACACTTGTCTGATGGAAAATGAAAGCATGTACAAAATGCGACATACACATTAGCAAGCAGAGAGTTAGGCAGTCACAGAAGCAGATACAGATAAACTGGTAGACTGACACATCTATATATGCATTCATAGGAAAATGATATATGGACAAAACCTTCACTCAGTCATGCCCAATAACTAGAGCAGCCCAAAGTCTTCCTAAACATATTCCTGACACATAGTCGTGATTCAAGTACACATTCACTAAGCGCTGATGAGCATACTCCCTTTACACAAAGAAGAGAAGATATTTTTCAAGCGCTTTTACATACCGTATATACATAAAATGCGCATGCAGACAGAAACTTGACCTTAGAAAACATGCCCACAGACAGACAGGGAGATGCTGGAGAACAGACAGACCTCTGAGCCCAGAAACCTCCCCACACACAGAGCGACAGACACAAACAAGGTGTCATTTGGCTGGCCACAAAGCGAGGATAATGGAGCCTTCTGTCCCGCTATTGTCCAATAGTTTCAGACTCCTCCACTCCTTTACCAGTTGCCTCCTCTCTCTCTCACTTTCTCGCTCTCTCTCTGCTAAACCAATGGTAGGCAGTGCTATTCCACCACGTTCGAGCAACAAAGGTGATGGGATGAGACGGAGGTGGTTTACAAAGGTGACAAACGGTATAACTCTATATTTAAACCCTGAAGCAAAATATGATATTCAACCACAGCGATTCCATTCATTCTGGTGGACCAGCTGTTCTTTATGGTTGCGCCTAGCGTAGGTAGCCGTGGTGGTTGGGGAGGGGTTGTTGTAGAAGAGGCTGTCGTGGAGTGAGGTGTTTTGGTAGTGGTAGCGAGCTTGTGGTTGTGGAGAAAGATTTGTAGTGGAGAGAGGGGCTGCCGCAAAGGGTCTCTCTCTCTCTCTCTCTCTCTCTCTCTCTCTCTCTCTCTCTCTCTCTCTCTCTCAAGGGGAGGGACTGCGTTGAGGCAGAGGTTTTGGCAGGGAGGGAGAGGCTGTGGTTGTGGGTTAGGGGCTGCTTTAACGAGTGTCTTGGAAGCTATGGCTGATAGTGGAGATTTTGTATTGTAGTAGTGATGAGGGCTTTGTATTCTGAGAGGGATGGGTTTGAAATAGAGATATAGGTTGTGATAGGATGGAGGTTGTAAACTGTTGCAGAAGATTAGAGTTGAAGAGGATATAAATGTTAGTGATGTGGTTCTGGTGTGGTTTATGGCAGGGATGTGGTGTTGGTGGGCTGTGGTGGGTCTGTACAATTTACTGTTCATGCTGGCGATTGTTTACAGCAGCACGGATGAAATTGTGATGTTGGTTGTTGGGTAGTTATGGTTGTTGTTGGATGTAACTGTGTTGTGTTGCACTGGTTTTAATCAGAATTGTGGGTTGTGGTGAGGACAGGCATCTGGATTGTGATGCGGGTTACGATATGTTGAAGGGCTAACTTTAGGATTGTGGGTTGTGCTTAGTTTGTGAGTTATGAGTGGCTCTGGATTAATGGTTTTGGTAGCAGTTTGATTCTGTATATAATTAAGACTGATGTGTGTGACATGACTGTAGCCGACCTCAGAATTTTTGTTTTTGTTTTTAATTAATGTTGTTAACATCGAATATTTGCTCATGCATTTCCTTCTCATCATATATTCGAATATTCTGTACTCCCTGAAGCACTTTCATGCGTTGTGAAGCGCCTGTTATTGTATTATATACTGCTTCTTTGGGTCAAAAGTAGATTCTAATGTAAACAGTTACGGTGGAATTTATTTCTTGTCCATAATGATATTCATTGTCTTTACTTCATACTCATTTGGTGTAACTGATGGATTTATTTGAACTTCATATATATTCCTTGTCATTACTTTCATACTCATTTAGTGTAACTGATGGCTTAACTTTGAACTTTACTGTATATATGTTCCTTGCCTTTACTTTCATACTCATTTAGCGTAACTGATGGCTTTACATTGAACATTATGTGTTGAAAAATTAGTGCATTTACGAAGTGCACTCAATAATCTCTGGACCCATGTTTAATGATTTTCTTATGTGGTTCTCATTAACCTTTCACCATTAATTTAAAAAAATGAACAAATCAATGTAATCATTATTTTCTTTTCATATTACAAAATAAAAAGATCATTATGGGGTGGAATGCAGTCTCAGTCTGGCATATATACGGTGATTGCATCGCCACTTACGACAGCTTAACGTTCTAAACCGAACTAATTGCATTGCCCTCCAGTGAATTATGATCTATAACGATATCGATATTACCGTGGGAACGCTCAGCGATTACCTGTGAGTGACAGTAGCCTATTGTAATTTATTCAGATGGTACGCATTAGGTTCGGATATTGGCAAAATGAGTAGAGTAAGTCTGGGATGTTATGAAGGATTAATCCTGAACCAAGAATGTTAGGGTAGTATTATCAGAAGTGTGGAAGCAAAGAGAAGGACAGACTGCAGTGGAGTCAGCATATGATTCGCAAATATGAAAGACGGGGGAGAGGAGAGGTAAAATGGAGAACTGTGGTTAAGATAGGATAGCGTCTGGTACTATTAATCGTGAATCCATTTCAAACTGCCCTCGGACGATTTTAATGAATGGCTTTGTTCCTCTCTAGATGTGAGCATGTTAATAAGGGCTATCTTTAACCCCTGAAGTTCGAAAAGTATCTCCTGTTCGGAATAAATCTGTCTGGGGAAGGCAGGAATGAAACGACAAGTAGGTCATTAGACTTACGGGGATGATTTGTAGTAAGGGTGTGAAGGACTGCGAATAAGTTAAGAGTTGTTGGGGAATTCTGAAAAAGGAGTGGAATTGAATGGAAGACAGTGACTGAGTCAGGAGTGGTTCCCAGAGTATATGGCTGAGGCTGAACGAAGTAGAATGAGGGACTGCACGTGGGGCACAGTAAAGCCTGCGAGGAAATATTTTTGTTGCGAGCACCGTGGGTGATTTCTCGGGAAATAACGTCAAGCAAAAGGGAGACATGCATAGATGGATAAGCACACACACACACACACACACACACACACACACACACACACACCAATATACATTTGTATATGTATATGTAACTAGATGCTACAGAGGGACAGTTTCGTGTGATGATGCTAATGCACCCAGACAGAGCTGGGTTGAACAAGGGTGTCTGTACTCTCTTTACTCCCATAAGAGAGATGGTGGGCTACAAAATCAGATTACTGCGGTCCATTAGTTTCATGGTTCATTTGAGCCTGATGCAACAGCTACTTGTGCTAGTACCATCACGTAATACTCTCTCTCTCTCTCACTCTCTCTCTCTACCACTGAGACGTATTTTAAAATTCATTCTTGCTTTTTACAGGCGGATTCTGCATACTGATTCTCATACTGAAGAGGTTGATATGCGGCATATCGAACTGCTCCAGTTAAGGTCTCCCCTAAACTGAATATAATACTATTGTGGGAGCCAGGAAAAAAAAATAGACTGAGCGTGCGAGGATGACCAACGAAATGGAAAGAAAACCCAGAAGGTAAGCCGCTGTTAGGTGAAGCCGAAGTGGAAAATAGTGAAGGGAATTATCTCTCGACCTGAGAAAGCCAAAGCTTCACAATTTCCTGCATGAAGGACATAGGAATGTGGGGGGTCCTCATACTGTTGAACAATTTGCCTGAGTTGTCACGCAATAACCCCAATAACTAAGAGGTAATCCATATCACGGACAAACACCGAGACGCAACAAGGAATGATGGAATGCAGAACACGAAACTTGAGTGAACTGGGCGTGTTAGAGCTAATTTATCCACTCATGACTGCCATTTATGGTGTAATTTGGAGTCGTCGGCTAATGTAGCATAATTTTTCTTTGTGCTGTGGAGTTGGTTTTCTTGTTAACAAAGCTAGAGATGTCGTTCTTGACAGGAACATTTATATTCCTGTATACTACTGAAAAAAAAAAAAAGGGACAGACACATGGTGGATGGTCAGAGTTGTGGCAGGAGGTGTTATGGTAAGAGGTATTCATGGCGGCTGATGGTATAGCATTAGGAGTCAGTATAGAAGATATATATCATGATAAGAGTTATAGTTATTCTGTGGTTGGAGTCATGATTAGATATTTGACGGCAGCAGAATTAGTGGAATGTTGTATTAGAAGTGGCGATAACAGATGTTTTTGAGAGAGAGAGAGAGAGAGAGAGAGAGAGAGAGAGAGAGAGAGAGAGAGAGAGAGAGAATCATGGTAGGGCGTACAACGGAAATTACAGACATTACGCCGGGAATATAAACATGATGATAATTAACCCCGAGACTACAGGCCTCTAGCCCACTCCTCCCTCCTGCTATTGACCATCTAGTCAGACTTTTATCCACCCCTAATGACTCCTCTACTTCTCTTCCTCTTCTATTTTCATTCACCCTTTTGCCTCCATCCTTTTACACAAGTAGTATTATACCTTGTCCTTTCCCTTTGCTGTCTCGCGCTTTCGATCTCTGCTCACTCGTAATGAATAAATCCACTTTTCCTTTTTCTGTGCTTCTCATGGATATTTTTTGTTTTTCGTTTGATATGTTACCCTTTTCTTTTGAGTTTCTTTGTTCCTCCTCTTTTTTCCCTGACCATTTCCATCCTTAGTGACTTTTCAGCATCTTTTTGACTTTTTTTTATTATTCTAGTTTTTCCTCACTTTTCTTTTTTCGATGTTTAATCAAGAGTTTTCTTTTTCTACTCTAGCCATATCCTATTCACTTTTGCCATTTACCTCATTCGCTTTTCCTTCTCTTTTTATTTCGCCTTTTCCTTCGTTTCTCAAATTTCTTATGTTTTGTTTAACTTATTTTTTGTATTTCCCTGTTTCTCTTTTGCATATCTTCCTTATCAGTTAGTTTCTCTTTGCATCTTGCCCTCTTATCTCTGTTTGCACTTTTTTTTTTTTTTTCTGTCGGCCGTTTACCAATGGTTTGCCTCTTTCTTCTTCTGTCTTATAGTTTCCATCTTCTCTTTTTTGCACTTCCTTTGCTTCCGTTACTTTTATTTTCTCCTTCGTTTTTCCATTTTCTTTTTCTGTATCAACTTTATTTCAGCCTGTTTACTGCTGTCTCTTTTCTTAACTTTCTCTCTGTTCCTACTTTTTTTTCTTGTTTCTCTGTTCATTTTTTTTTTTCTTGCCCTTACAACCCGCCGACATGTCGTAAAAATACCCCCGCTAATACCAATACACCAGTCCTGTATGAGACAGCCCTGGCATGTATTCAATATGGACGGTGGGTGTTAGCGCCGAAGTGGTAACATGGTATGTAGGAGGACTGCTGGGCCATGATAGCAGGCTGTGAAGCCTATGCCCAGAGTCGGACACATAAAAAAAAAAATCAGTCTATTACTTATTGTCTCTCATCAATCTCAATGTTCTCATCATTTCTCCTCTAACCTCAGTCTCCACCCACTTTCTTTCTCTTAGTCTACTGTCTGCTCCACTGTCCTACTTTTGTGCTCTTTCTCCCACCTCACCTTTCCTCAAATAACCTCGTAAGGATCAATACGTCCACTAATGGTTACCCACCCTTGAACTCCCTTCTGTTCCTTAGCTCTCCTCCTTCCCATTAACCTGAATTCTTCTTCGCATCTCTTCGTGTTTGCTTACCTATATAATAAGATGCAAACACTAGGAAAAGCTAATGTGCTGAATTCTTCATGTCGTAATTTTTATGCGGTTACGAGAGAGAGAGAGAGAGAGAGAGAGAGAGAGAGAGAGAGAGAGAGAGAGAGAGAGAGAGAGAGAGAGAGAGAGAGAGAGAGAGAGAGAGAGAGAGAGAGAGAGAGAGAGAGAGAGAGAGAGAACAAATAGTATACTTTGTAGCTATTATTCACATCTTCTTCTTCTGCATTAAATTATCTTGTTCATATATTCACATTCGTGTGACTTCAAAAGGGGGCGAGAGGAAAGCAAAAATGTTACATGCAGGTTCTCCCATGCATTCCTTTCTTCTTATACACATGCAAAGCAAGAAGGTCACTGAATGTTTCTCTAAATCCACCTGGCATTATAAGCCGGTATGTTGTTTTACCGCAGGTTCTGGTAGTTCTGTGAAAGCAACAGAGGAAGTGGAGAACAAAGAATGGAAAGCATAGACTAAAGAGATAGACAAAAAAGATAGATATAGATAGATAAAGAGATAGATAGAAGTATTCAGATAGATAGATAGAGACAGATCGATTGATTTTTTTATGCAAGAAAGAACGAAAGGCTGAGAGCCCGCAAACCGTTCCTTCCAAGACAAAAAACAATACAAAAGAGAGCCAAATTCAAGATCCGTTCATTTCGAGATGCCTGGACACACTGCGTTTGAAAGACTGGAGATCATAGGAAGTACGAAATACAGACAAAGGGAGACAGTTCCAGAGTTGACCTGTTGCATAAATGAAGGACTAGGAATAACGGTTAACTCTTGCATTAGAGAGATGGGCAGAAGAGGGATGAGAGTTTGTTGCTAGACGGGTGCTACGCACCCGTCGTAGGGGAAGAGGGATGCAAGCAGACAGTTTGGAGAAGCAGTGACCATTGAAGTAGCGATAGAAGAGAGATAAAGATGCAACAGTGCGGCGAAGAGATAGAGGCTGAAGGAGGCCATTAAGAGGAGGAGAGTTAATGAGACGAAAAGCCTTTGACTCCACCCTATTGAGAAGATCTGTATGTGGGGAGCCTCCCCACACATGGGAGTTGTACTCTACACAGGGGCGAATAAAAC
>JAGKTI010027439.1:0-13257 GCA_018397915.1 Birgus latro | reverse complement strand
TTGCCAAGCCAAAACAAAACAGTGCGGACTAGTAAAAGTTTACCGAACGCAAACATAAGACTTCATAATTCAAACTAACTGGCTATGTACGATTTGTCTCTGTAGGTAGTACTCGGCCATCCCTTTTTGTAGGCATCATTTTATGAACTAATCAAACCAATTATAAAAGTATCATGCACCATATCTGATAAACAGCTTAGTAGAAACAGAGAAAAATGAAACGGAAGTTGGTACAGCATCTCATCTTTGTTTTTGTCTCGTCGTAAATTAACCATCTACGAAGAAACGGTGAAGTCTTTAAAACAATAAAAATATTAAACACTGATGTTTTTCTTTACACGATCTTTTTATCATTAAATTAACATTCCCATCACACACATCAAGGGGTCCTTAAAATTCTACAAAGTTTTCTTTGCACAAGGCTGCTATAATATGACGAAGAGGCATGTGAATGGGTATTTTGTGCCTCCCCGCGGATTCCAGGACTATGCTGTGGTAATCCTCTCCCGTTCACTGGGGAATGTTCTTCCTTTCACTCCACTTCCTCTAGGGACTGTCCCAAGTGGAAGGAGGAGAAAGGTCTGCACGGTGAAGGCAACTGAGGGCATTTCCTACTACGAATCTAGGAAAAAGGTGAAGGAGTTGCATGCAACTCCCACACCGAACAGATCCCATGCCTCGGCGGTGATGTCCCATCCTGTGTTGAGATGCAGACTGACCCTGTCCTTGTTCCTCCTGCCACTTACTCTACCTCTCCGTCTCAGCCTCCTATCCACTCCAAGTCTTTAATTGACATCCCTAAAGCTTCTACATATTCTCAGGCTGCTGCTGTCTTTCCGTCAGTAAGGCCTAAACCAAAGTCTGACTAGTCTAGTGAGAGAAATATAACCACCCTCCCAACACAATAATGTCCTCATATTCTTCAAGCTTCTGCTCCAGCAAGGGAGGGAAGCGTTAACTCTTCCTTGGGGGAGTCTGGGAGCCTTGTCATTGATGAAAATATGGAGGTTTCCATAGTAACCACAGGGATAGGTCCCCCGGTAGTCGGTCGCCTGTTGGTGGGCTGCATCAAGATAACTAAGTACACTGGCCACCTTCAAAAATCTTCACTGTATTATAATGGAACTGTAGGACTCTTGGGAATAAATTACACAATATAGCAATTTTATTATCTATGCACAGGCCAGACAATATTTGTTTACAGGAGACACGCTTGGTGCATCACCCTGATCCTCCACATTTCAAACACTACCATTAGTGTAGAAGATATGATGGCCAAGGAGTTGCCATATACATAAATCACACACACAAACGGAAGTGGTTCTAAATTCTACTCTGGATGCCGTGGCGTGCAGAGTAAAATTTAACCCTAAGAGTCTGTTCAGGGTCTTTTTTGACCCATCACTACTTTATGCTAGCTTAATGTTTTTATTTTGCATGAAAGAAGCATCTCTAAGGGTGTTATTTGAAATAAATTTTGTAATAAAAATCTTGACAGTTTGGACAAATGAAAAAAGTAACATCCATTCTGTTTGGGTCATTTATGACACTATAGTCCACTTATGTCGAATCATGATATAACGTATCAGTAGTTGAAAGATAAATGACTTGGTGTCGTTTTTTTTCTGTCGTTATTTTCCGTTTATTTATATTTCAGGAAACACATACAATATTTCAGTTGGTAGCTTTTATATCCTAGCCTCACAAGATGCAGAAAATTATCAGCTATATTCAGACTCTGAAGATGGTGAAATTGATCATGTTTCAGTGAACAACGGGCCCAGCAGTGATTCTGAGTATTCTGAAAGAAGTTCAGTCAAGATTCTGACTCTAAAAACTATACATCCAAAAACTGAACCATAATGTGGCATGAAAAGAAAGTAGATGCTTCAGTAGGAAGATGAGGTGCTAGGAATCTCATTGATAAAAACCTGGCATTACATGCTTTACGACAACAAGAATTGCAAATGAAAAACCCTCTGTGGTACAGTGGTAGTGTGTGCAACAACAATTGCAAATGAAAAAGCCTCTGTGGTACAGTGGTAGTGTGTGCATCTCGCACGCTGGTGGACACGGGTTCGCCTCCCACCAGAGTTGTAAAAACTTTGGGAAGCGTTCACCGAGCCACTTACCACTTTGGCGGACATAAGGGGTGTTGTAGTTGAACCAGTGTCGCATACGACCAAAACCACTCCAACACAACTCTCACACTACAGGCACTTCTCACCCTACATAAAATCTCTGCAGAGCACCACATGTTGGTGGAGTGGAGATATGGATACATAGATAGACACAGACATAAACATGTAACATCTGCTTTTGACCTTTTGATTATTCCAGACATTTTCAATGATGTTCTGGAAATGATTAACAAAGAAGCAAATCGAGCACTTGGAACTGGAGATGTGGCCAACATGACTGAACTGAAGGTCTTTCATGGACTGCCCTCCTAGCTGGCCTGTATAAATCTCGTGGTGAGTCCCCTATAAGTTTATGGGACGACACTTATCTTGTGCAACAATGTCTCTCAGAATATTCTTTAAATTTTCAAAGTATGTTTGCTTTAATGACAAAGAAACTAGAAACCCCAGAAGACGTCATGACAAGCTGGCAACTATCATAAATATTTGGGATACTTGGGTTGGTAGACTCCATCTCATGTTCAATGTGTCATCAACTGTCACTGTTGATGAAATGCCTGTTCCATTCAGGGGAAAATGCCCATTCACACAATATATACCATCTGAGCCAGACAGATACTGAATAAAGGTATAGGCAGCATGTGATGGAGAAACAATTTACCTGTGGAATGCAGACGTGTACCTTGGTTGAAAAAAAGGGGAAACAGCAGAACGAGAACAAGGTAAACGTGTGGTGCTACAACTCACAGAGGGCCTGAAAGGAAGAAACATTACCTGTGACAACTTCTTCTGCAGCTTACCCTTGGCCAAGGAACTGAATGCACACAAGCGAACTATTGTTGGTACAGTCCGGAAGAATCGAAAGAAAGTTCCAGTAGAGTTTGTGAACCCCCCAAAACGAACAGTTTATTCAACACTCAAAGGACACCATGATGACAATGTCCTTATTTCATACTGTCTCAGAAAGGGAAGACTGTAGTCTTGCTGAGCACGGTCACATACAGTGAGAGAGAAGATAAGAAACCCAACATAAATGAATTCAACAGTGCAAGTAAAGGAGGTACAGATTACCTTGACAAACTTGTGGCAACTTAGCGCTCAAAAAGTTAAACTGTGAGATGGCCAATGGCTTTGTTAGATACAATGGTAGATATCTCAGCACCCAGTGTACTTGTACTGTGGATGCAGATTCACCCAAACAGGCTTAGAGGTAAAAACTTCAAATGTAGATTATTTCTACAAGAACTTGGATTGGTACTGGTTTAGCTGCACTTATCGTCAAGACCTGCTTTACCAAGGGCTCCAAATGCTAGGTGAGTCTGTGTAGTTGAAAGAAGCATGGTGGATGATAATTCTAAAGAAAAACACTCAAGACCTGGAAAAAGGAGATGTTGTTACTTTTGCAAAGGTGTTAACAGTGTGCTGTGAATGCCTGAAACACACATACAAACAATATGGAACAGCAACATTCAAATGCAATGCATGCGTCTACTTAGTTCCTAACCCTCAAACCTGAACAGATTGGATGTTTGTACATTCTGGGCAGACTACAAGAGTTAATAACACATATCTGTTCATGTGCTCTCTCTACTGTCCACTATATGGCCCCACTGATAGTCAGGCTTTGAATTCACTATTTGAACATCTTCGTAGGAATAAGTTAGTACTGGGACGCCCATCACTATCAATGGAGTAGTTTGAGGATCAATGGTCAGGGGGAGCAAGTAGCCGACCTAATACTACAATCCAACCTCTGTTTTCTGAACAATGGTAGAGTGACTCGTGTAGATGATCGTACCGGTACGTTTTCGGCTATTGACTTATCTCTGGCCTCCCCAGGTATACATCAAGATTTCTCATGGGACCCTTATGATGACTCCCTGGGATGTGAGCATTTACCATCTGTCTTACTAATACACACGACATTGTTTCGGACCTTTCACCACCGAAATTCAACTATACGAAAGCCGATTGGGGATCCTTGAAAAGGGTCGCCGATTTAGTTATATCTGGGGAGACTATAGACACAAAAGTCGAAAATTTAACCAGTTCCATATTACACGTGGCTGAGGCTGCTATTCCCAAGACTTCTACAGTTCATGCAACGCATAGAGCACATTGGTGAATGCTGGATTGCTGACAAGCATCAAGGAAATGCAATAGGAGATACAGGATTTTTTATAGTCAGCCCACATAGGAAAATTTCATTGCATACAAACAGGCATGGGCTGAGGCAAGGAGAATTATTAGAAAGACGTCATTTGTGTCCAAGGTGAATCGATCAACTCCATTAAGTAGTCTGGTCCACTGTTATAACACTGAATCATAAATCCCCCAATATCCCTGTGATCACCTTGCAGATGAACAACACCATCTGTGATGATCCTATGGACGTTGCAAACATCCTCACCAGGAGTTTTTTCACGTCAATAGCTCAGCCAACTACTACCTGCGTTCTGAACACCATAAACGCTCAGCTGAGCTACAAATATTAGACTTTGCCACACAAGACGTAGACTCCCCGTACAACCAAGAGTTTACGATGGATGATGTGCTCCTTGCCCTTAAATCCTGTAAAGACAATCACGTATGGTATGATCCAGCATCTTAATCAGGGCAACCTGATTAAGATGTTAGCATTGTACAATGAGCTTTGGGCGTCCCGAACGTTCCCAAACTGATGTCACTTTGCGCACGTCTCACCGATACCCAAACAGGCTGGTCGTTTTATGGATCCCACTTCATTTCGTCCTAGTGTGTTGACTTCCTGTCTGTGTAAGGTCATGGCCTCTTTTTGTTGTAGAGTAGAAGAATTTGTTAAACGATCAACAGTATGCATTCTGTAAATACAGAAGTTCACAAGATCATTTAATGAATTTGAAGCACTTAATTTCAGAGGCATTTGCCAATACAGAATTCATGATAGGGGTGTTCTTGGCCATCCATAAAGCCTATGACATAACATGGTGACACAGTATAGCCTACTAATGAACCTCCACGTTTATGGTCTAAGAGGTAATTTGCCTGCTTTTATTTTAAATTTCTTAAGGGACAGAAGTTTCTCAGTCAAAATACCCCATAACATAACATCGGATATATTTATCCAAGAAAATGGGGTGCCTCAGGGATGTCACGATTTCGCGAGGTCGTCTTATTATGCCAATTCGTGACATTGTATTATAATGGGAACTCGCAACACTGTATTACTATGCGGGCCTATGAACGCAGTGGGAAATCCCAGAAAATTTCACTCAGGCAGCTAACTGTCCTGTGATGGCACTCCGACTGTAACTGATTTTTCAGAACATTTGTCATTGTTTCAGGAATGACTATTCTTATGCACGATATTAGTGCTTCACTGAGTGAATTTATTACGTGTGTATATCGTTTGCCCCACCTCTTTTAACCTGCCGAGTCCCACCGACGTACGATGCACGTCGCAACTTTTTTCCACGGACAGACCCAACGACGTGCATCATACATTACACAGTTGCAAGGCCCATTGTGTGCACATTTTTCAACATTCGCGGGTGATTTTTGGTAGACATATGTGGGAGACCTTCTTCTACCTGCTGTCAAGCAGGGATACTGCCTGGGCCCACCTCCCCCCCCTTCCCCCCCCCCCCCCCCCCCACACTGGGCAATTCACCTGTTAGTAGTAACCTAGCCAGTAAAGGTATGTTGCCCCACGGTCTATCCAATGACGAAATTCACGGTGAAAGTGATTCCTGAGGTGGAGGACATAGAAACAAAGAAGCTAGAGGTAGAAACAAACAGCAGTGATGAGGTGGTAATGTCTTAAAGGAAGGTGCCATATACTGGGGTTTTGGGTGAGTGAGCATTGCTTATAAATGCCTATATTATTGTGTGAAAATCAATATAGACTTGTACTACACATAAATTCGTACCAAATAAATGAAATAAATACGTAATTTAAAGTGGCGTGAATTAGCTTACCCTTCCATAGCTCGTTTTCTTTAGCCAGGTAAGAAGAAGGAAAACGTAAGGTTGAGTGACACCTGTATCAACATTTTTTAACCTCAGGATCGCGATTTCTCTATGAATTTTCAATGTTTCTCACCAAAAGCGAAGGTTTCAGCCAAAAAACAAAAAGTAAAAAATCGGTCGGGATCTGAGGATAGGCTGGGTAAAAAAACAACCGGGACTGGACGGGTTAACACTGGACGTTGGGCCACACCCACTTCCGGTGAACATGCCTTTATACCAGGCAAGAGAACAGATTGTTATAGTTGGAGAGGGATCCTCGCTAAGGACAGATGTGCGCTATGGCGAGGATTCCCGGGGGTTTGTCTACTCCCAGGCTGTGGGCCTTAGTTCGGCGACGCCTTGCCTCTCCACTCATCGTAATTTGTACTTAGTGATCGGCAGCCAAGAAAGAGATGGATAGCACGTGTCTCGATCTGTGGATTACTAATGATTCTCGGACATAGCAACGGAGAAGCAGGCAGGAGGATCGTTGAAGATTATCCTGCTCATCTTGTGGTGTCTTAGCGGCGACTCCAGTCTACAGCTCTGAGACTCCACATCTCCAGTTAACAGTATCTATTTCTGTTTTCTAGGTTTAAGCCTATTAACTAACTTGACTGACTGTATGAGTGAATTTACTTAATTGAGGCTCTCAGTTTACTTGCCTAAGTTCCCTTGTAACGTAAATTCATTTTGCTGTATTTAATAAATTTACAGTTCTTGAGCTCGATTAAATGTAGGCTAATAACTGTGTTTGATTTTTCCACATTGTTTTTCCTAAATTTGCATACTCCCAGTTTGCACAAACATTTCTTATATTAATCACGACTGGTAGTTAACCCAGTTCTTTCAAATTAATTGATAAATCCATTGTACCAGCCAGGAGTTAGCACCGGCAAGAATTTGTCGTCATTAGTGTTAATATTGATTGTCAGGGGTAAGGTTACTTTCTCAGAGGCCAGCAGCATCAACAATTCAGCATTCATGAATGATTAGTCTCCGATGTGTACTGTTGAGAAAGTGTGAAATTCTTGTCTTTAGAGAATCAGCGAAGTAAGCCGGCATAAAGTGAAAACTTACTACTTGATTTCGTAAGTCGATTCCCTTGTGATAAATGGCGACTTTCCTATTCTTTCATAAGTAGAAGAAATATTCCGTATATTCGTTTCCTCTCAGCAACAGACTGGCGATCTGTAAAGCCGTCACACATTCCATAATCGAACCACGACACCGCCACTAATTCAATTATTGGCGCTGTCGTGAAATTTAACCACGATACACGCCGATAACAGACAATGTCACGATGGCTGTAAGTATGTGTCATGATGGTCGTAAGATGGTCACGATGGAGTCATGGTAGTCGTCAGACTGTGTCATGTTAGTTGTCAGACTGTGTCATGATTGGCTGATTTTCACATTTTTAATGGTCATTTTGTCGTCATGTTGAGGCCACGATCACCATGATAGTGCCATGAAAGTCACCACGGCGCCATGAACGTATCACAATAACTTCAAGAGATATACCCACAGCACCCCCCCCCCCCCACTAGCATTCGAGCTTGATCGAAAAGACGCTCAGTCCAGTCCTGTCCAATCCTGTTGAGCAATTCTTGACCAAAACTGAGGTCAATATAAGTCAGGGTGAATGAATGGATTAACCCCTCTAAAATACATTTTTCCTTTCTCCAGTGGTGACCGACTCATTTTCCTTGATGCATGTTCCATAATTACTACTTAGACTGTATATAAGGAAATGTATATGGATTTTACGATTAAATAAAGTTTTCACTGTCAATTACTCATGGTGCATTGTGTGTATTTCATTACCCGTCCTAGACTTCAGTGTCTTCTGACAACCATGCCGCTGAAACCAAAGCTTGACTCATTCGTAACGGTTTTTTTTGTCATGACAGAGTCATGAAAGACCTACGACGGCCATGACAGAGTCACGTAGCTGCAACGAAGATCACTATAGGATCATGTAAGACTTACAATACCGCTACATTAGGTGCAAAAATTATGGAGCTCCACGATAAATTAACACAAGCGTTAATTTATCGTGGTCTCGGCCAAGTGCGTCACGAGTGTCACGATCGATCAAGATAGACTCCGAATCAGGACCATGATGCCGCTACGAACTGAATTAGCAGCGCTATCGTGGTTCAATTATGGAATGTGTGACAGGGGCTTAAGTTATTCATACCATTAAAAAGGGTTATTCATGCCAATATTATAAGCCCCCCGTGACACTTGGCGACCTCACTCCAGGATCTAACTCCTAGCACGACTCCTTACTCCAAGACATAACTCCTAGCTAAGTCAGTAGCGATCTAATTCCCGGATAAGAACTCTTAATTTTATGGCAAGGTTATTAACAAAATATAAACACATTCACTCACAGCTAGTTATTAGTTATAATAACTGAAGTTTATAGACACTAGCTTACTGGTGTTTGCCATTAGTTTAGCAGGCCATTTCCTGCTTCATCAACCCATAGAGTACTTGACTCGATTTTAGTATTTTACTCTTGCTAATGCCAGACGATTTGACTCACCGCTGGGAATCCGCCGGTACCCAACGTGTTAATTATTGCGAGTCTTTCCCCAGTTAGTTGGTGGATTTCTTTTTTTCGCTTACCAATTTTAACTAGATGAAACTGGTCGCCACCAACCTAGCCTATATCCTTAAATTAGAATTATTAACATTCGACTGTGAAACTGCACAGTTCGAACGTTAGTTGTAGTTCACTCACACTGAGTTAGTCCCATGGCTCCTAACCTGTTCATACTGGAAGCCAGGGGTATGGGGTTTAATGATTCCCAGGAAAGGGAGATTGTTTCCCGCATGTATTCTGGTAGCATCACCTTTCAACACAGGTTCAGTAGTGGCAGTTGTTAGGCCAGAACCTTTGACCTAATTACAAGGAACATTAGTTTTAGTTCATTCAATCCCAGTCTCCTATGGTTCCTAACCTGTTCATACGGGAAACCAAGGGTATGAGGTTTAATGATCCCCAGGAAAGTGAGACTGTCTCCCACATGTATTCAGGTAGCATCTCCTTTCTACGCAGGTCCAGAAATGGCAGTTGTTATGCCAAAACCTCTGTTTAACCTAATTATAGGGAACGTTAGTGGTTCTAAGCGTAGCTGCACCGTAATCTTAGTTTACACGTTGTCCAAGAGCAAGATTTTGACCTGACACTTGCTATAGTGCATACAAAACTGCAGGACAATGTGATGCAGCATTCACAGGGAAGTCAAGTCAGGTTTCTTCGTAAACAAGGACAGTTGTACCACGAACCACAAAACCCCCAGGGCGAGGTTCGACTGCAGTTTGTCGTTCCCACAAAGTATCGCCAAGCAGTGTCCAAATTGGGTCATTCTTCAATAATGGGAGGTCACATGGGCAAAAAGAAAACCCTTGACCGTATCCGTGATGACTTTCTCTGGCCAGGAATGAGACATGAAATAAATTTGTGCATTCTTTTGATGTGTGTTGATGTACCACTAATCAGGGATGCATTCGTCCTTCACCATTGGAATCCATGCCCATAATCTCTGAGCCACCTGAAAGAAAGGGCAGTGACAATGTAGGCACAGACCTGATGTCTCGTCTAGTAACTGACGACTAATGCAGGCAACTGTTGTACAGTGGTTTCCAGAAGACAGGTGTCCTCAGCAATTTTTTGCAATCCAAGGACTAGCTTGGTTCCAAGTTAATAGTATAACAGCAAGACCTGACATCTTGCCCATTTGTCCCACAGGACACATTACATCCAGGGCCTGTACATACATATTTACCGTAAGTTAAGGGGGAGGTTCGAGAACCATGCAGAGGCATCCCAAGGCTTTGTCTGAATTACCTTGTGGTGCATCTCGAACTGTGGACATTTCTGAGGATTCCCAGAGAATATACGCTTTATCCACTTGAGTGTTTACACCCACGCGGGGTGGTAAAATGTGACCTGCTTGAGTTTGTGTAAGGATTCTCAGCTGACCGATATTAGTCGTAAGTGTAGAGTTATAAGGGTAAGCATGCTTATAAGATATCCAAGTCAATAGGAACAAATACTGCTGGACAGTATTTAGACTAGGAGCATATGCACAGAGACGTGAGTTAACGGTCACTACTCTTACTTTCGACCTGTGATGGGCTGTGGGTCACTGAGCGTCCTGTTAGTTAATTGACACCAGTCGGGATCTTTTCAACATACCAGGGGTTGATGGTGCAGGGGGTGGATCAGCTGAAGTGAAGCATGGTCTTGCAGATGAGGGAAGGACCTGGCGCCTGATTGATAGCTATAGTCCTTGAAAGTGCCAGACAAGGCTCTGGACCTAATCACTTACATCTACACTATGTCTATGCATTAACTAAGGAACACACTGTTCTCTACTTAATAGAGACATAGGTTTAACAAGTAAACTACAGGCGTCCTCAGCGATTTATGCAATCCAAGGACTAGCAAGTTTCTATCTGTCTATTGCCAGACGCCTTAATCCCATAAAGGGTGGCCACAAACAAATCGCCTCCAGGTCACCCTCTCCCCCACCATTTCACTGCCCTGCTCCCAGCTCACACACCCCTCTCTCATATACCTCTCCACTCCATCCCACCATCTCATCATTGGCCTCACTCTCCCTCTCCCCCCCTCCACCTCACTTATATACACTCTCCTCGTCAGCCTCTCACTCTTCATCCTCTCCACATGGCCATACCACCTCACTGTGTTTCTCCTAATGCCTCCTATCACATCCACATCCACCCTACAGTGCTCCTTCACTTCCTCATTTGTAAGTCTGGTTCTCCATGTGACTCCATATGCTCCTCTCAAATAACCTATTTCCATGCTCTCACTCTAGACTTCTGTCCCTCCAACAAGGTCCAAGCTTCACTTCCATACGTTGGAGCTGGTATCACAATACTGTCATGTAGTAACTTTTTCACTGTCATGCTCACTTCCGTGTTTCTTATCACTGCTCTCAAGGAACTAGCAACCTTTCTTCCCTGATGTACCCTTTCAAGAACTTCACCCTCTAAACTTCCATCCCAAGTACTTAAATGCACTCACATTTTCCATTTCCTCCTCATCCACCTTCACTGTACATTCACTGACTTCACTTCTCTCGAAGACCATAACTTTATTCTTCCCTACATGCACCCTTAAATTCCGTTTCTTACACACTCTTCTACCTCATCCACCAAGCCTTGCAGCTCCTCTTCGTTTTCACTTAACAACACAGTATCATCTGCAAACAATAATACAGGGAATTTCGAAACACTGCCCTCTCTCATTAGGGCTGCTCCAGCATCCACTGCCCAACCTTGTATCTTGTTTATAACCCCATCCATATACAGATTGAACAACCATGGAGACATGACACATCCCTGTTTCAATCCAACCTTCAAATAAAAAATCATTCAGTTCACTATCCACATGCACTGCAGCCTTAGCACCCTCATACTTACTCTTCACGGCATTCAACAACTTCCCATCTACTCCATAATTCTTAATACTTTCCACAATCCTTGTCTATCTACCCTGTCATATGCTTTCTCCAAATCCATGAGGGCCACATACAAGTTCTTTCCCTTCTCTAGAAACTTCTCCACTGACGATCTAAGAATGAATATCTGATCTACACATCCTCCTCCCTTCCTAAAACCTCCCTGTTCTCGAACTAATTCCTCTGTTATTTCCCTAACTCTGTCAATAAGTATCCAACCAAATACTTTTCCTATTACACTAGGAAGACAAATGCCTCTGTGATTAGCACATACTTCTTTTTCCCCTTTTCCTTTGTACAGGGTAATAATTATACTTGATTTCCAATCTTCGTCCCAGACTAATCTTTTACATTCATTCTATACTATCTCTCCCCCATGCTTCAGCATTTCACCACACACTCCAGCAAATCCTGGGGCTTTCCCCACTTTAATTATCTCCACTGCTTCCACAACTTCCATCCTAGTGATTTCTTCCTCTCTTCTCACATTCCTCCTTCTCCCATTCATTCCTCAGTCACTTACACTTGCATCACTTTCATTCTCTATATTCAGCAATTCCTTAAATTGTTCTCTCCATCTACTCACATTTTCTCCCTTCTCCACCTGTAATCTTTCATAACTTTTTTATCTTTCACTGCTCAGCTAACTTCTTTGGCACCCTGTCTAACTCTCTTTACCTCTTTCCAAACCATTTTCTTACATTCCCTCACTTTACACTCAAATTCCTTTCAAATTCTTCATCCACTCTCTTCTTACTCTCTCTTATTAATCTTTTCACCTCTCTCTTCTTCTCTACATGTAACTCTCTCCTCCGTCTCTCAACTTCTTCCATGCCCCTGTTTCTCATCCACTCATTTTCTGCTTTCTTCTTTTGTGCCACAGCCTGTCTCACCTCTTCATTCCACCATACTGTTCCTTGCACCCCCTTTCGTTTTCTCTTCACCTCACACACCACCTCACATGCCACACAGATTTCTTCTGCGACTATCTTGCACACCCCTTCCACGTCCCTCATCTGCTGCACTCCACAATTACCCAATCGCTCCTCCACTTCCCTCTTATATTCTCCCTTTTTTCCATCCTCTTGTAGCATGTTTCCTGGTAAATAATCTACTGAATAACAAATTAATGGTGACCTTGAATGTACAAGGCTTTGGCTGTTACTTGAATTTTTCAGCCAAGGCATACTTTTCTTTGAATGTGCATTGACTGCTAGGTAGAGGGTAATTGCAGTTTAATAGAAATTGTTTGTCACATTGACACTATCGATGTTCCACCACGATTGATTTCACATGTACAGTCGGTAGGTGAAGCACCTTTGCTGTGCAAGTACAGCGATAGGTATAGCACTTTTGCTGTACTAGTTAGATGATCATCTCTGCCGCACGCTGCTGCCTCATCTCCTCTGCCCCCGTTGCCTATATATTGTTATTAATTTGTATTATATAGTTTTACATGTAGGCACATTAACACTACATCAGTAACAGGTACACCGTGTATCACGTATACCACGCTACGTAATAAATAGTTGGTAAGTAAATGCAGCCAACTGTTTCTCAGTTTGACCTGAGTACAGGTTCCTCACATTCGTCACGGAGATTTTTCCCTCGGGTTTGCTTCTATT
>JAGKTI010027438.1:0-13258 GCA_018397915.1 Birgus latro | reverse complement strand
AGGCCCGACCCACATGACACTATAACAGGGGGGTGACCTCCCTGATGTAATGAGGGTTGCTGTACAATGCGTATTTGAAAGATACACCTTCATGCTTTGGTTTCAAGTCGATATGACGAATTTGAAAGGAGTTATGGCTAAAAAACAGTATTTTTTACATTTGGGGGGTCTACAGACTGAGCCTTGGCCTAAATTGGCCCAAATTTTAAATGGGTGATCAGACGGCCATAGCCCATCATCCCATTAATTTTAACCCGTCCAGTCCCGATCGGTTTTCTACCCAGCTTTCCCCCAGATCCCGACCGATTTTCGACTTTTTGTTTTTTGGCTGAAACGTTCGCTTTTCGTGAGAAGCATCGAAAATTCATAAAGAAATCGCGATCCTGAGGTAAAAAAATGTTGATACAGGTGTCACTCAACCTTACGTTTTCCTTCTTTTTCAGGGTACCTGGCAAAAGAAAACGAACTATGGAAGGGTTAACTAATTTAAGCTTTAAATTACGTATTTATATCATTTATTTGGTACGAATTTATGTGTAGTACGAGTCTATATTGGTTTTCACACAATAATATAAGCGTTTACAAGCAATGTTCACTCACCCAAAACCCCAGTATATGGCACCTTCCTTTACGACATTACCACCTCATCACTTCTGTTTGTTTCTACCTCTAGCTTCTTTGTTTCTTTGTCCTCCACCTCAGGAATCACTTTCACCGTGATTTTCGTCATTGGAGAGGCCGTGGGGCAACATATCTTTACTGGCTAGGTTACTGCTAACAGGTGTATTGCCCAGTGTGGGGGGGGGGGGGTGGAAGGGGGGGTTAGGTGGATCCAGGCAGTATCCCCGCTTGACAGCAGGTAGAGGAAGGTCTCCCACATATGCCTACCAAAAATCACCTGCGAATGTTGAAAAATGTGCATACAATGGGCCTTGCAACTGCGTGACATACGATGAACGTCGTTGGGTCTGTCCGCGGAAAAAACTAGCGACGTGCGTCGTACGTCGGTGGGACTCGGCGGGTTAATTAAAATCTCAAAGGTAGTGTTCGCATAAAGTTAACAAACAATGAGACAGACAGACAGACAAACAAACAAACAAACCGAGTGAAGACAACACCCATCCCGAGTCTCTCTGGGGTGGGGATGGGTAATTTGCTCTACAACAAGAGTAGATTCAGTTAAAATCTGTTTATATATGTAGACTGTTTCCCATCTTATGGCAGGTGGCTAGGACAGGACGACACACTCTCCACAATACTCATCCACACACACTCACATTTACTCGTATCTTAACCTCTAAGGAGAGAACCGCTTCTCAGTGCAACACACCGCACAACTGTCAAAATAGACTGGAAAATTCTGATCGGTAGTATTTCTTTCAGTGGCAGGCAATCGTCCTATGTTATCTCGGTTATGATAAAGAAGTACGTCCACATATGAAGAGAGTTGAGGCTTTCAGCCAGAGGACGTGATATTCATATTATTCCAGATACTACTAAACAAATGTATTCAGTTCACAAGAGACTTTTCGGAACAAAAGTTTCAGAGGGATTAGGTTGTAGCATCAGTCGAACAGGTTGTATGTACTCCCAAGGTGGATGGAAAGCTGATGATGGGGAGAGCTGGGACTCCCATTTCATCAGCCCTCGTGACTAGCGTCTGACCTTCTCCCTTTGCTGATCTTTTTCAGTGTTTCAGTAACACAGAGGCTAGGCCAGCATCCTTTCCTATACAGTTTTGTCTAACTGCCAACGCCAAATATATGTACTTTACACATCACGTTTCCCATTACAACACATCGAGCCACGACGTCTCCGGGCAGAGGGGGGACCATAGCAGCCCCACCATCCGCCCCTCTTCCGGGGACAGCCAAGAAAGATGTATGAAACCATTCTCTGATTCACTTCTTGTTCATTACTGCAACATTCATGGCCTTTCCCCTGATTTTCTCACTGACGCACACCACCTCTCTTCCTCTAAACATCGCTTTCTCCTCCTCACAGAGATTCAGCTGTATGAGACGACTGAAAGTAAACCCATCTCTGTATCCTCCTACCTTCTCTATAGGTATTTTAATGCCAAAGGTGGCCGATGTGTATATGAATGCAACAACATCTCTTCCTCTCGCATTCCTTAACTGGAATCTTCTGAATTCTCTACTCACTGGTTTCAATTATCCTGTCATTCTCTGACTAAACATGTCTGTGTTGTGTACTTATCCCCTAATTCTACTGGATATGAAAATTATCTATCTTACTTTCAAGATGGACTATATCCTGTCAGTTTCTCCAGTTTCTAAAATATTCATTCAAGGTGATTTTAGTGTTCACCACCAACTGTGGTTCTCCTCTCCTTTCACTGATCCACCTGGTAAACAAGCCTGCATCTTTTTTATCCTTAATGGCCTAGAGCTGCTTGTACAGCACACCACTCATAGCCCTGACTGCCTTGGAAAGAGTTCCAACATACTTGGCATTTTCCATATAAATAATCCTTCTGCTTATGCTGTTAATCATTTCTTTCTGGTGGGGTCCTCTGACCACAACCTTATCACCTTAATCTGTCATATTGCTCCAGTAAGGCCTGTGAACCCTCCCAAGAGGCGACGGCTGTGGCACTTTGGAGCGGCTGATTGGGAGGCCCTCAGGCAGAACTTTTTGATTTCCCCTGGAATGAGTATTGTTTCCTTGCGCCTGAGCAATTTGATTGTGCATCGCACATTAAGGGGGTTACTCTTTCCGGCCTTGAAGCATTCATTCCTTTCATTTTTCTTGTGACTAATGCAAAAAAAAAAAAAAAAATCTTAATCACGCTTGTTCAAATACTGTCCACAAAAAAGAGAAGGCCTACAAAAGGTACCGCAGCCAGCCCATCCCTGACTCTCATCTTCCTTATGCCTCAGTCCGGAACTGTGCAAAGTTTGTTCTTCACTCTGTTAATAATAACTTCATTCATACTGAATGCTCTGAACTCTCCAACTAATATTTTTGTTTGCTCTTTCTGGCACCTTGGCAAAACCTTTCAAAGAACTTTACTTCATAAACCTTCCCTCGTCTTTTTCGCTCTGATGGCATTGAAGTTGTTTCTTCTAATGAAAAACAAAAAAATTTGCTCAGACTTTCTCCTTCAATTCTACCTTAGACGATTCCGGTGTTGTTTCCCCGTCACTTACCCCCTCTGACCTCCTTCCCACTGACATTAAAATATCTTCAGTTGATGTGTTTTTTGCCATCACTAGCCTCTGTACTAACAAAGCACATGGGCCTCATGGGGTCCCTACCGTTGTCCTTTAGATGTGAACTTATGTGCTAACACCTTGCCTCGGTAAACTCTTTTGTCTTCTTCTGTCAACTTGTATCTTTCCATCATGCTGGAAGTCTGTTCTAATTCAGTCTGTCCCAAAGAAGGGTGACAATGGGAGCTCTCACAAACTGGAAAAGGATGTCACCGCTCGCCAGATCCCTTAATGTAAAGTGCAAAAATGGGGTCAACTTGAATTACCCTCTGTTATATAATTTTTGTGTTACTTTACTGAAAGTAGGATATTTATTGATTTATCTACATATATTACTGGAGAAATAATAGCTTCTTTATCAAAATATAATAGAAATGGAAGGTTGTGTCTATCTCAGTTTAGGGACAGCCTACATGCGAGTATTATTTTGCCTGAGTATTGATCACTGTCATGTTTTTAGGTGGTGAATGTACAATTGTAAGGAAAAATGGTAAATGGGCATAACGAAATTGTATCTTACATAAAAAATGAAGGAAATATGGTACTTAAACAATCTATGATCGTATGAACTCACTGTCCTCATATGGCAGCGCTTTCTCATGGGTAGCGTGGCGTAGTTTGTGTGCCTGCCCCCAGGCACCCATGGGGGCGCTGATGATGTGTATACACCGCACCTGACGCCTGTGCCTTTTGAAATCAGCCAACAAATTCGTTTTCGTTTTCGTTTCGTTTCGTTTTCGTTTTTGAAGGCTCCAACATGCTTTCATGCATCAGCCTTGATCACCTAATGGCGGCTCTCCATGATGCTCGATTTATGGCAGCCTCCCTGTTCAGTCCCTTAACCTTGAGGTCACACTTTATGTTGTTGTTCCATGTCTTTCTCGGTCTACCCCTCACAACCCCTCCCCCAATATTAACACTTCTCACCTTCTGCACCCAGTTGTCATCCCCCATCCTCTCCACATGCCCAAACCATCTCAGTCTACCTTTCCTCAGAACAACAACAATACACTCTAGTCCAACCCTACCTCTCAACTCTTCGTTTGTAAACCCAGCCCCCCCAGGCCTTGCACGCAGGGACGCACTGCACATCCACCTAATCATTGTCATTTCTGTACATTTGACTCTGCGAATATCCTCTTCCTTTACTGCCCAGGTCTCACTACCATACAGCATCACACTCCTAACACATGGTTCATACAAAGACCCTTTAGCATGTACGAAGAGTCCTCTCAATGTCAGGAGCGGCAACAGCTCCCTGAACTTCTTCCAACCACTTCTCACTCAAGCAACCGAGCTAGCTCTAGCCCCATCTCCAGCACATAGCATGTCTCCCAAATAACAAAAGTCTTCCACACACTCAAGAGACTCACCAGCAAGTTCAATCCTTTCATGCCTAACAATCTCCACCTGCTCTCCGCGACATGCCGCACACATAAAATCAGCATTATCTTGCAGTCTTCCTCTAATACCTCTACATCTCTTGTGCACCCATTTATCGCAAACACTGCACAAGATGGAATTACTTCCCACACCTTTGTGGCAAATTGCACATGACCACTCTCCCTCTTCTTTGACTGTACCGCCACCAACCCTAGATATCATCACTTTTGTTTTACCTGCATTTACCCTAAAGCCCTTGTTCCCCTTACCATCTCTCCACTTCCTAAATCTTTCCTCCGCCTCCCTTTCATTCTCTGCAATTAACACCAAATCGTCACCATACAACATCTCCCACGGAGACCATCTCTGAAGTCACGTGAAAGGGCTTTAAGTATCATGATAAACAACAGGGGACTCAAAACTGACCTCTGATGCACACCAGCATTCACGGAAAACTCGTCACTCAAATCTCCATTCACTCTTACCTAGGTGCGAGCACCCACAGACATGGCCATAACCATCCTAACCAGCCACTCTTCCAACCCAAACTTTCTCATTGCCCACTTCACCACCTCTCTAGGGACTCTGTCAAAGGCCTTTTCCAAATCAACAAAAGCAAAATACAGTTCCCTTTTCTTTCCAATATATTTTTCCTGAAGCTGTCGAACAATGAATGTGGCATCAGTGGTCCCCTTGCCTGGCATAAACCCAAACTGCATCTCATCAATATTCACTCTTTCTCTAATCATACCTTCTAGAAGTCTGTCCATTACTTTCATTATCTGATCTAAGAGCTTTATACCTCTATAATTTCCTCTTTCCAGGACGTCACCCTTCCCTTTGTACACATTTACAGTTACACTCTTCAGCCAATCATCTGGGACAACACACTCATATATAATCATATTTATCAAGTCAGTGACTAACCTCACCTCAGTATCTCCTGAGGTCTTCAACATTTTGGCGGTCAACCCAGACTCGCCTGCTGCCTTCCCCACCCGCATCCTGCCTATTGCTTCACTCACAGTAGCTGCGTCAATCAAAGGCCAAGGGCCAAACACTGGATCAGCTGGTTCCAAACCTTCCCTGTCCCAGTCAAACTCCTCATTCAACAACTGCCAATAATGCTCTCTCCATGCATCTTTAATATCCCCAGTGTTCACCGCTACCCTTCCTTCATCATTCTTCACACACTGCTCACCTACAATATCCCGATTATCCCTCTTTACCTGATTTGCCACCCTAAATATCATATTTTTCCTTTCCCCATGATTTAGGTTATCAAGTAAAAGTCTCTGTGACTCAGACTTCGCCCTGTATACCTCTCTTCTAGCCCTACGCTTGGCAGCCAAGTATTCCTCCCTGTTTCCATCCTTCTTCAATTCCCAGAAAAGCCTTCTTTTCTCCTTAATTGTGGCTTCTACACCCTCATCCCACCACCAAGTTACTTTGTCTTGGTGGGCCTCTTGTCCAACCTCATATTGCATCAGTAACTCTTAAGTTGTTCTTAAGGGCTCTGTACTGTTCATTAACGCCTCTGTCTACAGCTTCCTGTTCAGCCACCACCCTCCTCATCTCACTATAGAAGGCATCCCTTATTCTTGGTTTTCCAGCTTCCATATCTTACTTCTAGGTACATATGTCCTCCTTTTCATCACTCGTTCTTTAAATACCATGTCACAAATCAGTAGTTTGTGCTGCTTCACACACTCCTTGGTTCCTATAACTTTAACATCCCTCACTAACCTCCTATCAACCCTCCTGACCAGAAAATAATCTATCTGACTGCTATTTCCCCCAGACTTGTATGCAATCAACCTACTCAGTCTTTTTCTAAAATGTGTGTTGAACACAATCATGTCCATTGCCTCCCGAAACTCGAGTATTCTTTCCCCTTCCACATCTCTAATACCATATGCACATCCCGCATGTACTCCTTCATAACCTTGAGCTGTTTCACCCACATGACCATTTAAATCCCCTCCCAAAACCACTATTTCATCATCTCCCATACCACCTACTACACGTATTATATCATCCCAAAATCTATCCTTCTCTACCTCATCCAACCCTGCCTGTGGAGCATATGCCAGTATAATTGCAATCATCAATCCACCGTAAAAAATTTTCACTACTAATATCCTATCACTTACTCTCGTAACATTCATAAGGTACCGTATTCCACCCATTTCTCTGCAACCAACACCCCCACACCCCCATATCCGTCAGTCCTCCCCTGCCAAAACAACTTATAGTAGCAATCCTTCCCAACAATCTTTCTGGCTGATCCACCCCTTTACTGGACTTCCTGCAAACATGCCACATCCACCTACCTCCTACTGAATGTCTCAACGACTTCCCCCGCTCTTCCCCTCAAACTTCCCACATTCCACGAACCCACTCTAATCCCCCTGGGTGATTTCATGATCTCAGGCTTGCTTTGATGCTTATACTTGTATTTTGTCATAGTCAGTAAAGATAAAGGGGGGGTAAATATTCCACAGGCCCCACCCACTGCACAGTCCCAGATCCGGGCAATGGATCTGGGACCCCTAGCCCACCAGCTTACCAGTGGCTGTGGTAGTGGCCTCGGGGCACCCTGCCAGGACAGCTGCAGGGGCACCCTCCAAGTGCGCCTTGGCACTGCAACTTCCCCGCCATTATACACCCACTGATAAGGCAGCCTCCTGGGGCGCTGCTCCCAGGTTCGGGCCCCTCTCTATTGGGCGGAAGCAGTAGCCTGGGAACCGCAGTGCCCTGTACCCTCTAGCACAGGTTCAAGTCCCATCTCGCCCCGGACACATGATCTATGCCGGCGGAACCCCTGTCACGTCTCCCCCCAAAAGTCCGCCATGCCCTTGCTGGCGTCAACCCCTGTAACATAGTGGGATACGTTGTGTGATATGTAAAGTGCATGTGGTGTAGTGCGTAAGATAGTTAGAGGAAGTATGGGAGAGTATGCTGGTCTACTCTCCATGTTACTGTCACATTGAAAAGGTCAGGAAAAGGGGATGGTTAGGTAGCTAACCATCCCCCTTTGCTGGAAAATGTAGTGCCGTGGTCGACTGCGCAGCTAAAATATATGAAGAAAAATAGATTGTAGCAGAACTGAGATGTTTTCTTAACCTGTCACGTCCCGACCGATTTCCAGCCTACTATACCACAAAATCCCGAGCATTTTTGGGAAAAAATTTTATTGGCTCAAACTTTCGCTTTTGGGGAAGAACATCGAAAATTCATAGAGAAATCGCGATCCTGTGCTTAAAACTGTTGATACAGGTGTCATGCAACCTTACATTTTCCTTCTTTTTCAGGGTACCTGGCTAAAGAAAACGAACTTTGGATGGGCTAACTAATTGAAGCCACTTTCAATTACGTATTAATTTATGTATTTGGTACGAATTTATGTGTAGTAACAGACTATATTGGTTTTAACACATTTATATAGGCAATAGAAGCATTGTTCAGTCACGAAACACATTCACATATGGCACCTTCCTTTATGACATTACCACCTCATGACTTCTGTTTGTTTCTTGCTCTAGCTTCTTTATTTCTTTGTCCTCCACCTCGGGAATCACTTTCACCGTGAATTTCGTCATTGGAGAGACCATGGAGCAACATACCTTTACTGGCCAGCTTACTGCTAACAGGTGAATTGCCCAGTGTGGGGGGGAGGGGGGAGAGGGGGTTAGGTGGGGCCAGGCAGTATCCCCGCTTGACAGCAAGTAGAGGAAGGTCTCCCACGTATGCCTACCAAAAATCACCCATGAAACTTGAAAATTGTGCAAATTATGACCCTTGCAATTGCGCGACGTACCTATACATCGATGGGTGTAACTGTGACAAAACATCGCGACGTACCCATACATTGATGGGACTCGGTAAAGCAAGAGGATTACCATGCCTTTAAAAATTCGGGTCGCTGATCTCGGTCATGTAAGATTTCGGCCGTACAATTCTTACTATCATTCAGTGTATAATGGATAGAATCATATCAGGATTTGCCAAATGAAAGATTACGATCTTTGGAAAACGTATGAAATTTTTTTCCAACAACTGAGATTCATAACACTTGATACAAATATGCTGATTGCAAAAACACACAATAAGCTTTCATGGTTTTAGTAAACTCAGTGGAGAACTTTCCAGCTTAAATCTCGTTTAGAGCATCAGTAAAATACCTAATATGAAAATAATGCTGGTATAATACTGTGCTTTATGCATGAGTAATAATCCCGATAGGAATTTTTTAAAAGGAAGGTACACCAACTCTGAGTGGGTAGTAACCCCACTCTATTTAGTGATCCGGCGAGAACACTGGCAACTTTCAGGGGTTTGCGAGGGGGGGGGGCTCTAATTCCCAGCCCTCTAATTATTGCTCATATTGCTTTCACATTCTGTATTACTAAAGTTTCTGAGTCAACATGCACAGTACACACTACACTTCCTTTTCCAAAATTCAAACAAGAAATCACGGCATCTCAAACATAGCCTCGGAGTCCCTGGGGTGGAGGGAACCATAAATGCCCCCACTATCCACCCCTCTCCCGGTGACGACTCGAGCTACATGGAACCACTGTCTGACTCAATTCTTCATTTCCGCAACATTCGCGGGCTTTCCTCTGACTTTCGCTCTGTTGAGCACCACCTCTCCTCCTCTAAACCCCACCTTCTTTTCCTACCTTAAACCCAGCTGTTTGAGGCAACTGACAGCAAACCCTTCTCTATATCCTCCTACTTTCTCTATACTCATTTCAAAGCCAAAGGTGGCTGTTGTGCATATGTTCGCAGCGACTTATCTTCCTCTCGTGTTCTTGAACTCGTTTCTTCTGAATTCTCTACACTCTGGCTTCGGCTTTCCTGTCATTCTCTGACTAAATATATCTTCGTTGTATACTTATCCCCTGATTCTAGTAACTATGAAAAATTCTTCGACTATCTTACTTCTATGATGGAACACATTCTATTTCTCCTTTCTGTGAAATCTCCATTCTAGGAGATTTCATTGTTCACCACCACCTTTGGCTTTCCTCTCCTTTCATTGTGATCCACCTGGTGAACAAGCGCACATCTTTTCTAACCTTAATGACCTAGAGCAGCTTGTACAGCACCCTACCCATATCCCTGACCGCCTTGGAGAGAGCTCCAACATACCAGACCTCGTCCTTACAACTAATCCTTGTACTTACACTGTTAATCTTTCCTCTCCGTTGGGCACCACCGTTCACAACTTTATTACCTTTAATCTGTCCTAGTAGCTCAGGTACTGCCTGTGAACCCTCCAAAGAAACGTCGACTGTGGCACTTTGGAGCAGCAGATTAGGAGTCCCTCAGGCAGTACTTCTTTGATTTTCCTTGGAATGATTATTGGCCGGGAGCCATCTGAGTGTGTCTTTTGCATTACGAAGGTTATTCTCTTGAGCATGGAAGCATACATTCCCATCTCGTATCCTTTGACTAATGCAAGAAAGTCTTTGTTTAATCACTCTTGTTCTAATGCTGTCCACAACAAGGAGAAAGCATTTAAAAGGTACCAGAGCCAACCCACCCATGAATCACATCTATTTGATGTTTCTGCCCAAAATCATGCTAAGTCTGTTCTTCGCTCTGCTAAAAATAATTTCATCCGTACTAAATGCTCTCAACTCTCCAACTCGAATTCTTCCTGCTCCTTCTGGTACCTTGCCAAAAACCATTCTAACAACTTTAGCTCATGATCCTTCCCTCTTCTTTTCTTCTCAGATGGTTCTGTAGCTATTTCTTGTTCTGATAAAGCAGATCTCTTTGCTCAGACTTTCCCCTCCAATTCCAACTAGACTATTCCAGTGCTGTTCCTCCATCACATCCCCCCTCAGACCTCCTCATGGCTGACATTGAAATTTCTTCAGCTGATATATTTTCTGCCATCATAGGCCTCAATACTATCAAGGCATATGGGCCTGACAGAGTCCCTTCTGTTGTCCTCAAGAACTGTGCTTCTGTGCTTACACCCTGCCTAGGTAAACTCTTTTGCCTTTGTCTGTCAACTTGTACCTTTCCTTCTTGCTGGAAGTTTGCTCTCATTCAGCCAGTCCCAAAGAAGGGTGACCATTCCCAACCCTCTAACTATCATCCAATTGCCTTAACATCCTGTATCTCTAAAGTTTTGAGTCATTTCTTAACAGAAACATTTTACAGCATCTTTCCCATCACAACCTTCTTTCTGATCATCAGTATGGGTTCTGTCAGGGATGCTCCACTGGTGATCTCACCTACCTTTCAGACTCCTGGTTATCCTACATTCGAGACTTTGGCGAAAGCTTTGCCATTGCACTTGACATCTCAAAGGCTTTCGATCGAGTCTGGCATAAATCTTTAATTTCCAAACTGCCCTCTTACGGTTTCTCTCCTTCTATCTGTGCCTTCATCTCTAGCTTCCTTTCTGGTCGTTTTATAGCCGCTGCTGTAGACGGCCATCATTCTTCTCCTAGAGCTATCAACAGTGGTGTTCCTAAGGGCTCTGTCCTATCACCAACTCTCTTCCTTTTATTCATCAATGACCTTCTAAGCTGCATATCTAACCCTTTCCAGTCGTATGCTGATGACTCCACCCTTCACCTTTCCATTCTGTTCCCGCAACATCCATCTCAGCAGTTACTTCAGCAAACAAAGGATGAGGCTATGGCACACCTAATGTCTGACTTGGTTGGTATCTCTGACAGGGGTAAAAATATTCTGGCTGTTTTTAATGCATCAAAACCCGACAATATCTTCCACGGGAGTACCCACTAATGTTTAACAATATTCAGCTTAATCTTGCATCATCCTTCAACATGCTAGGGGCTTCATTCACTCGGGATTTATCTTGGAAAGATCATATTACATATCTTGTAAATTCTGCTTCCAAGAGATTAGGTGTGCAAAGCCAACTTAGTTCCTTCTTTACCCCGGCACAGTTGTTGACTTTATGCACGGGTTTTATCCACCCCTGTGTAGAGTATTACTCTCAAGTGTGGGGAGGCTCCCCACATACAGCTCTTCTCAATAGGGTGGAGTCAAAGGCTTCTCATCTCATAAACTGTCCTCCTCTTACTGGCTCTCTTCAACCTCTGTCTCTTTGCCGCGCTGTTGCAGCTTTATCTCTTTTCTATTGCTACTTCAATGGTCACTGCTCGTCTGAACTCTCAGCTTGCATCTCTCGACCTCTGTGACGGGCACGTAGCACCCGTCTAGCAGCAAACTCTCGTCCCTTTTCTGTCCAACTCTCCCAGTTACACCCAGTCCTTCATTCATGCAGCAGGTCAACTCTGGAACTGTCTCCCTCTGTCTGTATTTCCTGCCAGCTATGATCTCCAGTCTTTCAAACGAAGTGTATCCTGGCATCTTGAAATGATCGGATCTTGAATTTGGCTCTCTTGTATTTTTTTTTTCCTTGGATCTTTTTTTTCTTGGATTTTTTTTTTTTTTTTACGTATCCGACTCTGGGCAAAGGCTTCATGGTCTATTCCCAAGTCTCAGTCCATGGGGCCCAGTAGTCCTCCTACATCTCCACATGTCACCACTTCGGCGCTAACACCCACCATCCATATTGAATGCATGCCAGGGCTGTCTCATATAGGACTGGTGTACTGGTATTAGCGGGGGTACTTTTATGACATGTCGGCGGGTCATCTGGTAGATCAGAAAAGTCTGCTTTTTTAAGAAATTCAAATCCTTAAGCTGTTCCCTGCCCAGCCGGGATTTGAACCTGGGTCCATTAGGACTGCATGCCACCTCTCTACCGATTCTGCCCGATTTGCGGGCTCGTGGCCTTTGGTTCCTTCTTCCTAGCTCTAAAAAAATATATATAATTATTGAATTTGCTTAATGTTGAGAGAAGAGATCATACACTTCAAAACCAAGTTAATGCAACAGATGTATGTATATTTCATTAAATCGTAATCCGGAGACTTTCTGCAGAAGGAATGTGGGCCGAGGGAAGACAGTACACTCTCCTTGGCCTTCCTGCGAGAACAAATCATCGTTACAACAAGAAGCTAGCTGCAGATTTAGGGGTGCATCTCGTGACTGACAACAGGTTGTGTTTCCATGGACGAGGGAGACTCCAGGAGCTCCTCCTTGCCACTGTATTGTATTTTTCTTGTTGCACCTGGAACGCATCATTGCGATAGTTTTTTTTCTTTTTTTTCTTTTTTTCAGTCTGTTTACAGATGGTTTATGATGCTTAGAAAGAGTATTTAAATTGGGCTATACTTTACCCACAGAACTGGAAAACTCTTCCCGATGGTATATACAATCATCTGTTACTGTTAACCCATTCAGTCTGATGACCTGTTTTATTACTTTTTTCTTGCGACGTCCAGATTTCTTTCCTCAACTTTAGAGAAAGAACTCTTCCAGTTATGAGGTTAACGAAGATTATATCCAACTCCATCAGCTCTCATATTCCACCCTTATGTAAAAAATCTTCATAAAATACACATCATCGGTTTGAAGAGATTAAGAAGGATCAAGGACGTCACTGGATAGAGGGAATTGGTCTACTCTTATCTACTTGAAGTGTGATTTTTGATATGGTCAATTTCTTTTTCGGTAAATACCACACAGACTACTTGACGCCAACATAGAGTACCACACACAGACCACTTGACGCCAAC
>JAGKTI010027437.1:0-13258 GCA_018397915.1 Birgus latro | reverse complement strand
CGCTCCTCACGTCGGACACTCAAAACCATAGCCAGTCTGTTTCTAGTGACAGTGCGTGCGGGTTATGCTTTACGAAAGCTCGAGTGATCACTTTTCTTTGCGATTTCAGAATCTCAGCTTGTATTGGCGTGTATTCCCGAAGCTCCCACCAGCTTGGTGATCGACTACAGCACGGTCTCACCTATACCGATCAGTATTTTCTTTTGTTTTCCTAGGCTTAGTTTTTTGGGTTATTTAGCTATTTGTCTGAGTGTTTGAGTGAGTGCATTTCCCTTTCTTTGATTTGAATTAATTCATGTAACGTAAATTTATTTTCTTGTATTCAATAAATTTACAGTTCGTTTTCTTGAGCTTTAATAAATGTAACAGTCGTGTTTAATTTCCCCACATATCTGGTACACTTTTGCTACTCCACGTTAGCACAACTCCTTATATTAATCACGACTGGTACTTAGGCCAGCTTTTGTGCTAGCTAGGAGTTTGGCTCAGCCAAGATCCTGTTTATTATTATTATTATTTTTTGAATGTTAAGGGGAGAAACTAACTTTCTCAGAGGCCAACGGTACAATATTACAGCCTACTTGAGCGTCTAGTCTCTGCTGTGTACCATTGAGAAAGTCTATAAATTCTCAACTCTGGAGAATTGGCATAAAAGTGAAATCGCCACTTGATTTCACAAGTCTATTCTCTCGTAATAAATGACTCGATAGTCATTCCTAGCCCACATAGCTATATATTGTATACTCCAATTATACAATATTACATTTTCCCCCTGACACCACACCAGGGTAACTGCAAAAAGCATCCCTATTTTCCTTCTGCTAGCCATGCATGAAGAAAGTTGAAACAAGTCACGCATCATATATGGGGCGCCTGTTGTTTGACTTGACCATCAATCTTTACACTAAAATACTGTAATATAGATAAGCTGTCTTCACAAAGGACGTGATCGTCCATTTCTGCTCTTTAGAGTGAAACTCTCACAAATATAACAGGAAGCATTATGATTCTTAATACATCCACGAGGGATTGCCAACCAATAAATTTGAAACAAGAGTTATATTAACCCCTAAAGTTCTAACAGGATCGATCGATCCTTTTTCAGGATTACAGTAGATGCTGAATGTGATAGACAGAGGAGCCTTTGCAAAAAAGCTGCGGACAGTAGGCTTCGGCCCTACTGTGACGTATATCGATGCAAACCAATGAGAACTAAGCCCTGAGTAGGGAGGGGGGAGGACCCGGGTCCATTCCCCCACCGCCCTCTCGCCACCTTCCTCTACCCCAACACCTTTGTTCCCTCTCCCCCTCCCTCACCTCTGACCACATCCTGCTCCCTCCCTCCCCCTCACCCACCATCCTTCATCACGCCACCATAGTTCCCCCCCTTTTCCCCCCTCCCTGTCTCCCTAAGGAGGGTTTATCCCCCCTACCCACCCTCCACACCCCCGTACTTCCTCTCTGCCTGTCATCTTTGTCTTGCTGTGTCTGTCTCCCACCTCTATACCCCCGTACCACCCCTCCAGGCCTCTCCTCACCCCACCCCCACCCCCCCCCCCCCTCCCCTTCCCCCCCCCTTCCCCCCCCCCCCCCCCCCCGCCTAGAGTATTACACGTCATTGTTACTATTCCTGTTGCTTGTTTTCATTCAATACCAGATTATTGTTTGTGTATTTGCATACATCAATGCACGAAACATAGAATGTATGTTTTTTCATGAATGTTATTTATTTTGACAACTACACAGCTATGAGGGAAGGGGATGGGGAGAGGGAAGGTGGGGAGGGGAAAAGTGTTGGGGGGGAAGGGCGCTGGGAGTGAGTGAGGAACACTGACATAATTATTTAAAAAAAAAAATAGCTGGAAAATTCTTATTGGTGGGGGTAGGGGGGAGGGGGCGCAGCTCTAGCTTTTTTTCCCCTTGAATTTCTTACAGCTACTTGATTTGACAGCTCTGAGGGGAGGGGATGGGGGGGAAGGGGTGAGGGGAGGGGGTGCTGGAGTGTGTAAGTAGCACCAAGAAAAAGATTTTTCATGCGTTTGCTCATTTTTTTTTTTTTTTTGGACAGCTCCACAGCCATGAGGAAAGGGGACGGGATGAGGGAAGGTGGGGAGGGGAAAAGCGTTGGGGGAGAAAGGTGTTGGGAGTGAATGAGGAACACTGGCATAATTATTGTGCATGCTATTGTTTGAAAAAAAAAATTGAGATAGAAAATTCTGAAGGGTGGGGGTAGGGGAGAGGGGGTGGTGGAGGGGAGGAAGAGCGGGGGGGTGATGGGAGTGGGTGAGAATGGTCATGGGAGGGGAGGAATGAGGGAGGGATAGGGTGGGAGCGCATAGAAAACTGGAGTCGCCCATCCTGGAAGGGTAACTTTTTTTCAACTTAGACGGGCTATAGTTCATGAACGAGTACGTCTAAAATGCTCTGGTTTGCGGCATAAGATGTGTAAATTCAAGCTCTAAACCTTGGGCATAAAAGTTCTTACTTCTGTAGGAGTCGAAAAATCGGCTCCATATACTGTACAGGTTAGCAGAGAAGTTCGGTCAATCGAACTGCGTATCCTAGGGGTTATGCATAATGAATTTACGTAGTCATACTTTAGACAGTGAATGTAAACAACTGGTAATGTATATGTTGGATATGTTACACTGCATTTATATAAAGACGTTTAAAGAGCACGAATAAAGAGATGAAAAGGACCACTGATTTATAGAGATGCGTGTGAGGGTAGTGAGTTCAGAAAAACTGTACGTGTTAGAGCAAAACGAACATCATATTTGAAATCAGTGCCATGATACTGCCTTGGAATACCTTTTTTTTTTTTTTCTTTTTTCTCAGAACTGACATTCTTGTCGAGCATTGTTATTTAATTATGCCTATGAAAGACTTTTCTTACTAGAATGATTAATGAAGGGTACATATCCTCCAGTTCTGTGAATCTCTCCTAATATATAAAAGAGCCACAGTTGAATAATTCAACATACAGACACATTTATTCAATTCAGGAAAGTCCTTGCATATCTTAGAGGCTGATGAAAGCACTGATTAATGCAAGTAGCACAGTGAGTCGTCTTGATATAGCAAAAACACATTATAGAAAGAAGTAATTGCAGAGAGTGCTAATCTGGCTGTTCAAACAGTCGTTTGCCGAGTTAATAATTATACTTTGAATATTCTGAGGCCAGGAAGCCTCCTGATCAATTTTTGTTCCCCTTCAGATGATCTTATCAACTAACAATAACCCTCTTGTACTTTAAGGGGCTACTTAAGGTCATGTCTAACCCATCCAGTCGGTATTTTTTAATTTGTATCAAACCATCTGGAGCTAGTAAGGGTAAGCCGTAAATGAAGCAATCCCATTACAGGAAAGCAATATAGCTGAATAAAACCTGTCCTGCTAAACTTATCGTCATGCATGAAACACTTTCAACCCTTAGAACAGGTGTTCTCAACCTTTTTAATCTTATGTACCCCTTGAAGTCTTTCAGTATTGGTCACGTACCCCTTACCCACGTAACTGAAAACCACAACCTTGGCCATGAAACCATTACCAGTTATTATGGCTGCAGTGTAGGCACATGACTTTGTAGCTGCAAGCAAAATCCATGACAAATTAGAGCGAAAAAAAAAAACACAAATACACTGGAAACCATGAAGCAGATCTCAACGTACCTGAGGGTGAGGGTAGTGAGGGAAGAGTGTTGAGTTGGTGACAGTGAGAGGCGAACACTGCGTCTCACTTTGGTACCTGTTCGGTACGCGTGAGGAAAGACGTGATCGATAGAAAACGAGCAAGGGTGACTACTGTATTATGGTTTTGCAAGGTTGTGTGGCAAGTGTAGTCCGAAAGCTTTCTCTCAAATGACATAACTCCAAGAGTTTCCTTGTTAACGTTCGCTTAGTGTCCTGGTTCTAGTGGAGGACACATCTAGCCTAGCACATGTAGGCCACTTACTACAAACAGGTTTGCAGTTGTTCAAAACCGAAGTATTTTGAGAAACCTGTCACGTACCCCCCAAATTCCTCTCACGTATCCCTGGGGGTGCGCGTGCCACAGGTTGAGAACCCCTGCCTTAGAACCTTCCTCCAGTCTGGCTGATTTGCCCGGCAAATGTTAAAGAAGAAGGATGCGATGTTAGAAAGCTGGGTCAGGAGTCTGATTTTACAGACATTACTTTCATTTCACTTAAACATTACTTTCGTTTCGTTTTTAGGTGAGATAGTTAATAATGGTTCATGACTGGATATAACCTAATATAGATGAGGGTGCTTGTGTGTTTTAATTAAAGATTATGGATTGATTTCCGTACTTGCATTCATTAATAATATTTGTTGTAAGGGCTGAGTTCTGACCTTCTGCCCTAACATTCGAACTCCTCTGACTCTCTCTCATCTGGGCAACAATATCTTAATAAAAGCTTACTCTAGAGATAAAAGACACCAGGGATGTTACAAACAACAAAGATGATCATATTTTTCGTCAGGTTCTTCCAACTCACTCTCAGCTATATAAAACATATACATCTTTTTACGTTAGCTGGAAAAGATCACTAGACCTCCTTGGAGAGAGTTCCAACATACTTGAGCTTTTCCTAACAACTAATCCTTCCGCTTACACTGTTAATCTTTTCTCTCTGTTGGGCAGACCTTATTACCTTAACCTGTCCTATCGCTCCGGTACAGCCTGTGGACCCTCCAAAGAAATGCCACCTGTGGCACTTTGGAGCTGCAGAGTGGGAGGCCCTCAGGCAGTACTTCTTTGATTTTCCTTGGAATGATTATTGCTTCCATGCCCGGGAGCCATCTGAGTGTGCCTTACGCATTACGGAGGTTATTCTCTCGGGCATGGAAGCATACATTTCTTTCTCATATCCTCTGACTAATGCAAGAAAGCCTTGGTTTAATCACACTTGTTCTAATGCTGTCCGCAACAAGGAGAGGGCCTATAAAAGGTACCGGAGCCAACTCACCCCTGAATCACATCTTTTTTATATTTCTGCCCGGAATTGTGCTAACTCTGTTCTTCGCTCTGCTGCTCTGCTAAAAATAATTTCATCCATGATAAATGTTCCCAACTCTCCAACTCGAATTCTTTTCGCTCCTTCTGGCATCTTGCCAATAACCTTTTTAAAAAACAACTTTACCCCTTCCTCCTCTTTTCTACTCTGATGGCTCTTTAGCTATTTCTTCTATTGATAAAGTAGATCTCTTCGCTCAGACTTTCTCCTCCAGTTCCACCTTACACGATTCCGATGCTGTTCCTCCATCACTTCCCCCCTCCGACTTCCTCATGACTGACATTAAAATTCCTTCAGCTGATGTATTTTCTGCCATCACTGGCCTCAATACTAACAAGCATATGGGCCTGATGGAGTCCCTCCTGTTGTCCTCAAAAACTGTGCTTCTGTGCTTACACACTGCCTAGGTAAACTCTTTAGCCTTTGTCTATCAACTTGCACCTTTCCTTCTTGCTGGAAGTTTGCTCTCATTCAGCCAGTCCCAAAAAAGGGTGACCATTCCCAACCCTCTAACTATCGTCCAATTGCTTTAACATCCTGTGTCTCAAAACTTTTCGAGTCAATTCTTAACAGAAAAACTTAAAGCATCTGTCACAACCTTCTTTCTGATCGTCAGTATGGGTTCCATCAGGGACGCTCCGCCGGCGATCTTCTCACCTACCTTTCAGACTCCTGGTCATCCTCCTTTCGGGACTTTGGCAAAAGCTTTGCCATTGCACTTGACATCTCAAAGGCTTTCGATCAAGTCTGGCATAAATCTTTAATTTCCACACTGCCTTCTTACTGTTTCTATCCTTCTATCTGTGCCTTCATCTCTAGCTTCCTTTCTGGTCATTCTATAGCTGCTGTTGTAGATGGCCATTATTCTCCTCCTAGACTTGTCAACAGTGGTGTTCCTCAGGGCTCTGTCCTATCACCAACTCTCTTCCTTTTATTCATCAATGACCTTCTAAGCTGTACATCTAACCCTATCCACTCACATGCTGATGATTCCACCCTACACCTTTCCATTCGGTTTCCACAACGTCCATCTCAGCAGTTACTTCAACAAAAAAGGGAAGAGGCTATGGCACACCTAATGTCTGACTTGGCTCGTATCTCTGATTGGGGGTAAAAATAATCTTTTTATTATTAACCCACCGAGTCCCACCAACGTACGATGCACGTCGCTACTTTTTTCCGCGGACTGACCCAACGACGTACACCGTACGTCACGCACTTGCAAGACCCATTGTGTGCACATTTTTCAACATTTACGGGTGATTTTTGGTAGGCATATGTGGGAGACCTTCCTCTACCTGCCATCAAGCAGGGATACTGCCTGGCCCCTCCTAACCCCCTTCCCCCCTCCCCCCCACACTGGGCAATTCACCTGTAAGCAGTAACCTAGCCAGTAAAGGTATGTTGCCCCACAGTCTCTCCAATGACGAAATTCACGGTGAAAGTGATTCCTGAGGTGGAGGACAAAGAAACAGAGAAGCTAGAGGTAGAAACAAACACAAGTGATGAGGTGGTAATGTCATAAAGGAAGGTGCCATATACTGGGGTTTTGGGTAAGTGAACAATGCTTATAAACACCTATATTATTTTGTGAAAACCAATATAGACTTTTACTACACATAAATTCGTACCAAATGAATAAAATAAATACGTAATCTAAAGTAGTTAACCCTTCCATAGTTCGTTTTTTTTTAGCCAGGTACCCTGAAAAAGAAGGAAAGCGTAAGGTTGAGTGACACCTGTAGCAACATTTTTTTAACCTCAGGATCGCGATTTCACTATGAATTTTCGATGTTTCTCACCAAAAGCGAAGGCTTCAGCCAAAAAACAAAACGTCAAAGATCGGTCGGGACCTGGGGGTAGGCTGGGCGGTTTGCATCAAAAACTCAGTTCTTACATTTATCAGCCCGACAAAATCTTCCTCAGGATTACCCACTAATGTTTAATAATGTCCAGCTCAGTCCTCCATCATCCTTGAACATGCTTGGTGTTTCATTCTCTCGGGATTTGTTTTGGAAAGAACATTTTACATCTCTTGTGAAATCTGCTTCCAAGAGATTAGGTGTGCTAAGCCGATTCCGAACTTTCTTTACCCCTGTGCAGTTGTTGACATTATACACGGGTTTTATTCGCTCGTGTATGGAGTACAACTCTCATGTGTGGGGAGGCTTCCCACATGTAGCTCTTCTCAATAGGGTGGAGTCAAAGGCTTTTCTCTTATCAACTCTCCTCCTCTTACTGATACCCTTCAACCTTTGTCTCTTTGCCGCACTGTTGCATCTTTATCTCCCCTCTATCGCTACTTCAACGGTCACTGTTCCTCTGAACTGTCTGCTTGCATCCCTCCACCTCTACGACGGGAACGTAGTACCCGTCTAGCAACAAACTCTCATGCTTTTTCTGTCCAACTCTCTAATGCAAGAGTTAACCGTTACTCCCAGTCCTTCATTTATGCAACTGGTCGACTCTGGAACTGTCTTCCTCTGTCTGTATTCCCTACTTCTTATGATCTCCAGTCTTTTAAACATAGTGTGTCCAGGCATCTTGAAATGAATGGATCTTGAATTTGGCTCTCTTTTGTATTGTTTTTGCTTTTTCTTGGAGAGAACAGTATGTGGGCCCATGACCTTTGGTTCCTTCTTCCTTGCTTAAAAAAAAAAAAAGATGTGTCCCACACAATGAATGGGTTAAGGGTGATCACATTAACTAATGGGTCGGTCTCAACTGAATTATATAATTTGTTAGGTGGAATAAATAACACGGAGGACACGAGCATGAGAAGGTTTACAACTTCTTTTATTTCCCTGGAGACGATACATATTTATCATGAGTATCTCTGTACACTTTATGCCTGTAGTCACCATTTTTGAGGCAACCTGTTCTTATTAGTGGTTGTAGTATAGTTTTTAACCACATTCACAGTTTCAGAGGTAATCTGGAGTTAACGCTAGCTGCCGTACAATTTCTGCCCATCACTACATCTTCAGGTAATGTGTGGTATTACTTATATCCAGTTAGAGTTCCTAGCGATACCTGTTTTTGTATTATCAGCCATATTGACATGGTAATATTTTTCTTGAACCTCACATATAGCCTGGTATAATAGCGCTATAACGAGTCACTATAGTTTGGGGATCGAAATCCTCTGGGCAATATCGGTGGGTAAGGAAAGTGGACGAGTGGGTTGGGGGAAAATATTTTGGGCAGGCTATCTTTTTTTTCTTTTTTTTAATGCAAGGAAGAAGGAACGAAAGGCCACAGGCCTGCACACTCTTCCTTCCAAGGAAAAGCAAAAACAATACAAAAGAGAGCCAAATTCAAGATCCGTTCATTTCGAGATGCCTGGACACACTGCGTTTGAAAGACTGGAGATCATAGGAAGTAGGAAATACAGACAGAGGAAGACAGTTCCAGAGTTGACCAGTTGCATAAATGAAGGACTGGGAGTAATGGTTAACTCTTGCATTAGAGAGTTGGACAGAAAAGAGATGAGACTTTGTTGCTAGACGGGTACTACGTGCCCGTCGTAGAGGTGGAGGGATGCAAGCAGACAGTTCAGAGGAACAGTGACCGTTGAAGTAGCGATAGAAGAGAGATAAAGATGCAACAGTGCGGCGAAGAGAGAAAGGTTGAAGGGAATCAGTAAGAGGAGGAGAGTTAATGAGATGAAAAGCCTTTGACTCCACCCTATTGAGAAGAGCTGCATGTGGGGAGCCTCCCCACACATGAGAGTTGTACTCCTTACACGGGCGAATAAAACCCGTGTACAAGGTCAACAACTGTGCAGGGGTAAAGAGAGTTCGGAATCGGCTTAGCACACCTAATCTCTTGGAAGTAGATTTCACAAGAGATGTAATATGTTCTTTCAAAGACAAATCCCGAGAGAATGAAACCCCAAGCATGTTCAAGGATGGTGCGGGACATAATTGTTCATTATCAAACATTAGTGGGTAATCCTGAGGAAAATTTTGTCGGGTTGACAAGTGTAAGAACTGAGTTTTTGATGCATTAAAAATAACAAGATTATTTTTACCCCAATCAGAGATACGAGCCAAGCCAGACATTAGGTGTGCCATAGCCTCATCCCTTTTTTGTTGAAGTAACTGCTGAGATGGACGTTGCGGAAACCAAATTGAAAGGTGAAGGGTGGAATCATCAGCATGTGAGTGGATAGGGTTAGATGTACAACTTAGAAGGACATTGATGAATAAAAGGAAGAGAGTTGGTGATAGGACAGAGCCCTGAGGAACACCACTGTTGATAGATCTAGGAGAAGAAAGATGGCCGTCTTCAGAAAGGAGGCTAGAGTTGAAGGCACAGATAGAAGGATAGAAACCGTAGGAGAGCAGTTTGGAAATTAAAGATTTATGCCAGACTCGATCGAAAGCCTTTGAGATGTCAAGTGCAATGGCAAAGCTTTTGCCAAAGTCCCGAAAGGAGGATGATCAGGAGTCTGAAAGGTAGGTGAGATCACCAGTGGAGCGTCCCTAACGGAACCCATAATGACGATCAGAAAGAAGGTTGTGACAGGAAAGATGCTTTAAAATTTTTCTGTTAAGAATTGACTCGAAAACTTTTGAGACACAGGATGTTAAAGCAACTGGACGATAGTTAGAGGGTTGGGAATGGTCACCCTTCTTTGGGACTGGCTGAATGAGAGCAAACTTCCAGCAAGAAGGAAAGGTACAAGTTGATAGACAAAGACGAAAGAGTTTACCTAGGCAGGGTGTAAGCACAGAAACACAGTTTTTGAGGACAACAGGAGTGACTCCATTAGGCCCATAAGCCTTGTTAGTATTGAGGCCAGTGATGGCAGAAAATACATCAGCTGAAGAAATTATAATGTCAGTCAAGAGGAAGTCAGAGGGGGGAAGTGATGGAGGAATAGCACCGGAATCGTCTAAGGTGCAACTGGAGGAGAAAGTCTGAGCGAAGAGATCTGCTGTATCAGTAGAAGAAATAGCTACAGAGCCATCAGAGTAGAAAAGAGGAGGGAAGGATGATGAGGTAAAGTTGTTAGAAAGGTTTTTGGCAAAGTGCCAGAAGGAGCGAGAAGAATTCGAGTTGGAGAGTTGAGAACATTTAGCACGGATGAAATTATTTTTAGCAGAGTGAAGAACAGACTTAGCACGATTCCGGGCAGAAGTATATAAAAGATGTGATTCAGGGGTGGGTTGGCTCCGGTACCTCTTATAGGCCCTTTCCTTGTTGCGGACAGCATTAGAACAAGTGTGATTAAACCAAGGCTTTCTTGCATTAGTCAGAGGATATGAGAAAGGAATGTATGCTTCCATGCCCGAGAGAATAACCTCCGTAATGCGCAAGGCACACTCAGATGGCTCCCAGCCATGGAAGCAATAATCATTCCAAGGAAAATCAAAGAAGTACTGCCTGAGGGCCTAAATAAGATGCATTTGCATGAAAATTGAATGACACCATACATGTTTACAATCACTGGTTTATGACCGAATATTCCATACTGGTGGCTATGTACGATTTGCTATCCAAAAGTTTCCGAAATTTGAAAGCAAGCCGGAAAGTGCTTGTTGTACTGTAAATGGATGCCAGGTGGCAGTGTGTGCAGCCTTTGTTTGTTAGTGTTTCAAGTGGCTTTATGCAGGATGGATGACTTCCTGTATGTGTGTGTGTGTGTGTGTGTGTGTGTGTGTGTGTGTGATTTGTAACTGTGTTTGGATTAGTTTGCGAATTTTGTGATTCAAGAAAGGGGGATGTAAAAAAGCAATGTGTGTGCATTAAGTTTTGTAGTCTTCGCTTGGATGCTCTTCTTTTATTGCATGAGTTTAATATGTGAATATTTCCCAATGCACAGATTCTTGAGTGGAACTAAATATACCATAATTTCCTCTCTGAAAAGCTTTTTGATTGATCTTGCCCCATCATTTCTGAAAACTCTTATATAGTTTCATTTGTGGAGCAGATGATGGTCCAAAAGCTTCAGTCACAGCATTTGATAAAACAGCTTCAAATAAGTGCTGACGACAGGCTAACCATATAGGTTCCTTTCCAAGAGATGTCTCTATAAGTGTACAAGCAACTGACTGCAAACCTGTATTTGAAGCTGTAGTATCAAATATCAAGCCTTTGATTTGAGTCTTCAGACCCTAGTCTTCCAGTAGCTCAGTGCAGGCTTTGGCTGCTCTCTCACCAGTACTGCAGTTTACCATCAGTACAGTACACCAAGTAGTTTTTACTTGCGACGATAGCCAGCAGGTCAGTGAGTGGCCAGCCCTCTACATCTTCTACTTTTGCTTCTACTTATAGCGGATTTGTTAAGTGGAGGCCTTTGTAGACATGCAAACGGTATCATGTAAGGTAATTTGATACAGAGAATTCAAATCTGTAATGAGCTAACACCTGAAGTGGCGCTATCTAGCGACAACTTTAGTACAAGTGCTAAATTTAAGCCTATTAACACAAAATTGGTCCCATTTAAGATTAATTGACATGGAGAATCCAAATTTGCCGTCAGCTGACACCTGTAGTGGCGCAAACCTCCACAATCTGTGTATTGGAAATCTCTGTTAAGGCTAGTTACTTTTTACAGCAAACTGTTTGAAACAAGAGCCTCACTGCAGGTCCCAGAGCAATTCTACTCTTGTTCCATTTCAAATCCTGTTACCAATATGGCCGCTCTGTCCACTTGTTTAGATTTGATGCCTGTAAAATCAGTTAAGAGCTTCTCATCTCAGTGCAGTAAAAGGGGTATAGCTGAATTTGTGGATGATCTCTCTCTTGAAACTCTCATTTCCCAATATTTAATCTGAGCATGACGAACACTACTTCTTGATAATGACTGATCAGTAACATCATGACCAAGAGCACTTGCTACAGCACTGGTGACAAGCATTGCCCTACGATCGAGGAGATTAATCCTGTCTAATACTGATACAACAGCTGGTGGCACAACTGTCTTAAGGCTCTTTTTAGATTTCTTGGTCCTGCGGTCCATCTGAAACATAAAGATCATCTGATTCTGATCAGTAACATCATGACCCCAAAGCTCTTGCTACAGCACTGGTGACAAACATTAGCGTACGATCAAGGAGAATAATACTGTCTAATATTGATGCAACATCTGGTGTCACAACTGTATTTAGGCTTTTCTAAGATTTCTTGGTCTTTATTGGTTCATCTGGAATATAGAGATCATCTGATTCTGAGTCTTCACTCCCTTCACTGCTGTCACTCAGATCTGTACCTATCTTTTCTTTAGAAGATTTCTTCCTTTTTCTTTCTTTCTGCTCAGTTCTGATTTGCTTTCGTTTCTTCTTTTCTGCCAAGGTTTAGTCAACAGAACTGATGCTGCAACTAGACGTGTCTTCACGCTGCATCGTTAGGAAGATTTTATCCCTTTCATTTCTTATGCTTGGGAGATCATGTTTGCTAGATATGTCAAAAAAAATTGTTGAGTTCATCAAGAACATTTGTTCCTTTAACCTTTGTTTTTTATATTCTCTTAGACGGGCTTTCTCGTGCAGACAATACTCATATTTTTGACAGCGTACACTCAGCTAACTCAAAGCTTGTACTGGTATTCCTTCTTCCTGTATATTATGGTAGCCCTGACAGCTAATTTGGCACCTTCTCTGATAGAGTTGTTTTCGAAATAATGAAAGAACAATAAAGTTTTTAGACATGAAATTTTGTGGGAAGTGCATTACATTTGATTTCTCTGTCTAGCTTTTCAGCCAGTCACACCAATGGGGAGGTTCAAGTTTCTGATATCCTATCGCATTCACATCTGCAGTGGACAAAGCAATATTGAAAAGAACTCTCTCAAAACATAAAAGTTTGTGAATGAAGCTGTAAACATGTCATAAGTCGTAAACTGTACTCACTAGTATATATACTACAGATCTCAAACGGTCCTCATGGATATTCTTGGTTGACCTCCAGCTTAAAGGATTTGAAAGCGTGATCCAGGGACCAAAGAGAAAGCTGGACTGTGGGCAGCTTGACACTGCATTTAAAACTATTAAAACAGATCTGATAATAAAAGCCTACAGTCCTTGATAAGACTTTAACTGGCTACCAATATAACCACACAGTCAGAATTTCATACATATGGCACATTATCTTGCTTTTTGTGCAACCTGAAAAACTTGTTAAAATGAGCTAAAATTTTGCCTGTGGTGCCTATTTACCAAATGGAACAGGTACAGCCATGTGCAGCAGGACTTTATAGACTTTTTTTTAATTATGGATTGTGGACCACCCTA
>JAGKTI010027436.1:0-13258 GCA_018397915.1 Birgus latro | reverse complement strand
CTAACTCTGTCAATAAGTATCCTACCATATACTTTTCCTATTACACTGAGAAGGCAAATGCCCCTATGATTACCACACACTGCTTTTTCCCCTTTTCCTTTATACAGAGGAATAATTATACCTGACTTCCAATCCTCCGGGACTCTACCCTCCTCCCAAGCCAATCTGCACACCTTCCACATCCATTCTATTACTATCTCTCCCCCATGCTTCAGCATTTCACCACACACTCCATCAGTTCCTGGGGCTTTCCCCATTTTAACTTTCTTCATTGCTTCCACAACTTCCATCCTGGTGATTTCTTCCTCTCTTCTCTCAACCCTCCTTCTCCCTGCCATTCCCCAGCCACTTATACTTGCATTACTTTCATTCTCTATGTTCAACAGTGCATTAAAGTGTTCTCTCCATCTGTTTACTTTTTCTCCCTTCTCCACTAGTAATCTACCATTTTTATCTTTCACACCCCCACTGACTTCGTTGGCACCCTGTCTAGCTCTCTTTACCTCCTTCCAGAACATTTTCTTACATTCCCTTCACTTTACACTCAAATTCCTTCCAAATTCCTCATCCACTCTCTTCTTACACTCTCTTACTAATCTTTTCACCTCTTTCCTCCTCACTACATATAACTCTCTCATCCGTCTCTCAGCTTCTTCGTCGCCCCTGTTCCTCATCCACTCATTATATGCTTTCTTCTTTTGTGCCACAGCCTTTCTCACCTCTTCAGTCCACCATGCTGTTCCCTGAACCCCCTTTCGTCTTCTCTTCACTCCACACACCGCCTCACATGCTGCACAGATTTCTTCTGTGAAAACCTTGCACACACCTTCCACGTCCCCCATCTGCTCCAATCTATATTTACCCAATCGCTCCTCCACTTCCCTTGTATATTCAGCCTTTATTCCATCCTCTTGTAACTTTTCTACCCTCCTTGTAACAAATACTTCCTCCTGTCCTTCCCTTCTTCTCTTCCTCCATCTTGTTTGGACTCTGATTCTGGCCACCACCAAGTGGTGGTCAGAAAGTCCACTCCCCCAACCTCTATATACTCTTGCATCCATTATACATTTTCTCATCCTTTCATCCACACACACATAGTCAATCATTGCCTTCCGTTCATTCATTCCCCCGTCCTCTCTTCTCACCACTCGCCATGTATACCTATGGATCATTTTGTGCCTGAAGAGGGTATTGGCTATCACCAACCCCCTCGCAGCACAAATGTCCACTAAAGCACTGCCATTCTCATCCATCTCTGCAGGCACACCCCACTCACCAACCACTCCATCCACCTTCTCATTCCCTACTTTTCCATTCATATCTCCAATCAGAAACACTCTCTCATTCCTTACAAACTTTTCCAAGCAGGCTTCCACATTTGTCCAAAACTCTTCTCTCACTCTACTTACACGATCTTGCATTGGCGCATACACGCACACAATTGCCCACATTTGTAGTCCAACTTTCACTCTTACCCACACAATCCTTGACCCAACTGATCCATACTCTCTTACATTCTCCTTCCACCTGTTGCTCACAACAATACACACTCCCTCTTTCGCCCTCTCATTCTCACCCACTCCCTCGCATATACCCCATCCATATTCCCATTCTCTCACACTCTCACCTCGCCATTTAGTTTCAGTTATTCCACATATATCCACTTTTGCACTCTCAAGCACCTGTACAATCTCTCTCTCTCTTTCACCTCATCATTCATACCCCTTACATTCCAAGTCGCAGTCTTTATCAGGTCCTTTGTCCGTTCTTTCTTCGTCAACTTTTGGTCAGTCCTGGTCCGAGGCTTCCTGTTTGTATTTTTAGTTAGTTGTTTTTACGGGGTGGGGCACTAACCCACCACCAACCCTTTTAGTCGCCTCTTACGACAAGCAGGGATGCTGGGGGAGAATTCTTGAAAAAAAAAACCTACCCCCAGGGGGGGGTTTATTCATTTCGGTATTATTTAGTGGTTACAATCATATATGAAATAAAATTGTTTTCTAGTAAAAGAAAAAAAAATCTACTCAGTATTGCTAAGACTTCTATAAATATTTTTGGCAGTTCTTGACAGCATAGACCATGTATAGTAATTTCTGTATTATTTAGTTGTGTGACCATTGTAATGAAAGTTACACTTAGCAAAAAATAAAACGAATATGCTTGTCCAGTTCCTCTTTGCAAAGTATTTTTCCTTAAATAGTCATTCTTTTATTAGTTATTAGCAGAATGAAATCAGTTCAGTAAAATGTAGAGGCTATAATTATATGAGGCATGAAAACAGTGTTCTGTTAAAAAGTAAAAAAAGTGAAAGGATATAGTTATCTAGTTAGCATCCTGTAGGAATCAGATTGATAATTGTTTCATGCACAGTAGTGTAGTTAGTCTTCACAAGGTGGCTATGTTATCGAGTGAAGTGGTGCAGAACATCATGACTGTGTGAGACCGATTTTTTTGTTCTTATACCACCGGAAATAGAGACAGACAATGTACCCTTGTGTTGTGCACTCAGCAACAGATCACTTTACATGGTGAGGTTTGGGGATTTGATAAGTACTGTACTGTATATTCAGCTTTATTATACCAGTGATCATATACAGGAACCTTTAATTTCCCAGTGCAGGGTAACTTCCTAATCTTTCTGTGGCTGTTTTATTAATTTTTTGTTCACCATCCAAACCATTTTTTTTTTTTTTCTCCATCAGGAACATCGGGGCTGGGAATAGGCTTCTCATTTGTGACATTTTTGGCAGGGGTGACCAGCCACCCTTTGGATGTAAGCCTTTGTGGGCCCCATCCAGTTGAAGTGCCTTAATGCACGAAATCACAAGGGATCATTTAATTATATGGTTACCACACAGCATAGCTAATGGTTTTCTAGGTTACAGTAAACCATTTGGCTTGTCACTTGATTTAGAATCATCTGAAGGTAGCACTGCATGGAGCGCTTGGCTGGAGGGCACTCTTCCCTCTTACACCTGCTGTTATTACCGTAGGTGCAGTCAGCGACAATACAGGAAGGCCAAACACATTTCATCTTTGTTTCATCACCCAGAAATTGTGGAAAAACTGGGAGCTTACATTTCCTTTTATGATAAATTGTTTAAGCTTACTGTACAGTCATAAATTACAGCCGAGTATGTAGCACTACTTTTTAATGTGATAATCAGCAGACTGACTCTGATGGATAATGGTGAAGTGCATCTACGGTAGGGTATAAAGAAAAATATCTATATGTAGGGATTGTTAAACCTGTGAGGTGGATTCAGGATTCCATGGGCTTGAATGGTGAATGTGATGAGTGAATGACTGTGTGGCCCATTTCACTAGACATGCTGTTGATTAGTTCTCCCTCTGTTGTTTGTCTCTCCTTGCTCAGTGGACCCCTACCTCACTCTGTCCTTAGATGAGAAAAAATACCAGAATGATGATGATGATGGAGGTGGTTGTGATAGTGGTGGTGGTGGTGGTGGTGAGTGTAAAGGAAACCAAATATCAAAAGTAGATTCCATTGTACTGAACTTAGACTATTCAGGTATTTAAATCGTACATGGTCAGTGGTCTGTTTTCTCTTCTCTAGTGATGACCCCAACACTGAGTATAGTACTGAGGCACTTGCTATCACATTTGCACTGCCTCCCCCTCTCTCTCTCTCACACACACACACACACACACACACACACACACACACACACACACACACACACACACACACACACACACACATGTATGGTACTTATGTATAACCACATATAATAAATGTACATTCATACATAGATACTGACAGACAGGCAGACTGACAGAGATTTTAATACAAATATAAATTGGAATACTCTAGATATAAAAAGCCAGGAAAGCTGGTTCTCGTGCAGGAGATATTCCAAACACAAAATGTAAAGGAAAGCACCAGAAAAAGAGGACTTGATGTACCATTAGTACTAGATCTTATATTTACTAGGCAAGAAAACGATATTGACAGTATAATGCATCGCCCTCCATTTGGCAAAAGCAACCATGCAGTATTAAATTGCAACTTCAGGATTGCATATGACATAGTTAACAGTAATGAAAGTTACAAAAAGAGCCTAAACTTTATAAAGGGAAACTACCACGACCTAAAGAAGTATTTCTTAGAAATAGATTGGGAAAAGGATCTTAGAGGACCAGATTTATATGATACAGTGGATCCCTGGTAGACGAAATCCCGATAATCGAAAATTCGATGTTACGAAAACGATGAATATAGGACAAAGTCCACTATCTGAAAGGTATCTGTCTTGATGATATGAAAAGCGATGCAAAAGGAAATACGGAAAATTCAAAATGGGCGTGCTGCACAGCGCCGTGCTTGCTTGCGGCAAGGCCATCACTATAATAACAAGACCATTTGCCTTCAGGATGATTCCCCATCATTTATTTACATATCAGTTAATTATCAAGTATATTAGTTTTTGAGTTATGTGAGTTATAAAGCTGATGTCGGTTTATTCTTTTTATAATAAATGTAAAATATGGCGTCAAATAATTGGTATTAACGAAAAAATATATATTGAAACATGAATCAGGTGACGTATGCCCTGCATGCCATTGTCTAGGCTACTCACCTGTTACTAGTGACATGTCGTGCCACAGTATGAAATTCAAGGCCAGAGTTATTCCCCAATCATTGACAATGTGCAGGACAAAGTTTATGTGGCGTTAGAGGAAGAAACAGTCAGAAATTATCAGGTAATGTCGCCAAAAAGGTGCGGTATGTTGATGTGTTTGGTGAGTGAGACAACGCTTATATCGCCTATATTACTGTGTGAAAACCAGTAATCTTGTACTACAGTAAGTCCTCGTATTTCGACGCATTTTACTTCGACACTTCATTTTTTGCAAAAGAAAAAATTTCCCAACATGTCGCAAACTTTGTCATTTTCTCCCAATCTTTGTCGACGTTTCCAGTTGGCAGCCGACACTCAGCAGACGACGCATACCGATGTTCATTTATTGGCAGCCATCTTGCGACCACCCTGCCATCTATCGATACAGTGGCGGTACTACAGACCCCTTCGCCATTGTGTTTTTTGTGCTGTCCTCACCTCACAGCTCGTGAATTCCCGTGCCACACCTAGACTCTGAGATGCAGCGCGCCAGTGAGATAGAGCGCGTGGAGCGACGAGCTGAGGTTGATGTTGCACGGCCAGCACCAGAGCCTGAGGAGAAGCGGCCGTACAGGGTTGACAAGAGGCATCGCTGGTACTCAGCAGCTGACAAGCAGAGGATTTTGCAGCTCAATGAGGAGGGGTTGACAGCCTGAGATGCGTCGCCTGACTGGGGCTCCTGACAGCACCATAAGGACACTCAGGAAAAAACAAGGCAACTTTTAAAAAGCAGGTGAGTGCAAGTAAATGTGTCTGTGTTTTTTTTCCCTTAACCTTTATTTGTGCCACTTTTTTACTGTATCAATATCCACCTAATGGAGTTAGTTTTTAGAGTTAACCAACCAAGTGTTAGAACAATTCAGGGGAAGAATATACAGTATTGTAATGAAAATTGGTAACATTGGTTACTGTTATGTTGCATTATACCCCCTAAGGAAGAACAAGGAACCTCTCAGCAAGCAGGTGAGTGCACGTAAAATAACAATAAAGTAAATGTGTGTGTGTTTTTTTTTCCCTCAACCTCTATTTGTGCAAGGGTTTTTTACTATCAGTATTCACCTAATGGAGTTAGTTTTTAGAGTGCGATCAGATGCACAAGCGTAGACACAGCAGAGGTGGACGAAATGGCTGTAAGACAACACTTGACACTACGACCTAGACTCAGATGTGGTTGACATAAAAGAGGAAGTGAGGAACTCTAGTGAAGAGAATGAAAGGCCAGAGCACACTGTACAGGAGAAGATGACCACCCAGAAATTGTCCCACAGCCTCTCCACCATGACCAAGATGGCAACATCCTTCAAGACATACACCGGGACTATGCCTGAGGCTACCCAGATCCTATCCACCTTGAATGATCTGAAGTCTCAAGTGATGGCGGTCTATAAGAGAAACATACTGGAGCAGAGACAAGCTAGGATCATATGATTTTTTAATGTGACACAGACTGTGGCTGCTATTATGCAAGACTTAGATGTGACAGGAGAGGAGGATGAAGGAGGAGAAGTGGACAGAGAGGAAGTGGAGTTGCTGGAGCCTGAATTCGACTTTGAGGGCTGTGGCCTAGGTGATAGGACTCCCCCAGAGAGGTCCATGTCACCTAGTAACTTTTTTTTTTTTATGCAAGGAAGAAGGAACCAAAGGCCATGGGCCCACATACTGTTCCATCCAAGAAAAAGCAAAAACAATACAAAAGAAAGCCAAATTCAAGATCCATTCATTTCGAGATGCCTGGACACACTGCGTTTGAAAGACTGTAGATCATAGGAAGTAGGGAATACAGACAGAGGAAGACAGTTCCAGAGTTGACCAGTTGCATAAATGAAGGACTGGGAGTAACGGTTAACTCTTGCATTAGAGAGTTGGGCAGAAAAGGGATGAGAGTTTCTTGCTGGACGGGTACTACGTGCCTGTCGTAGAGGTGGAGGGATGCAAGCAGACAGTTCAGAGGAACAGTCACCTGCCACTCATGCCAATGTTTATTTCTGGTAAGGATTTTTGGTGTTGCAGCTCTTTATAACAGTTCTAATGTCATTTCAGGTACATGTTTATTGTGTTATGCTGTATAAGCAGCTAGTAAACACTCCACATTTAATTTTGGGTAGGGCATGTTTGGTGTTATAGTACTTTGATAGGGTAGGTAGCTGTCCCACTGGAATGCCCATCCATTTTTCCCATTGATTCTTAACTTCACACTTTGACGTTTCACGTTTCGCGACATTTTTGGGGAACATCAAAACAGTAAAAAATGAGGACTCACTGTCCATATAAATTCGTACCAAATAAATAAATATTATAAGTGGCTTGGAATAGTTACCCTCCCATAGATCATGTTTTCTCAGGAGCCAAGGGCCATAGAAAACACAGCTATATGAGGGTATTCTTATCTGTAGCAGCATTTTAAAATCAGGTGAGCGATTTGTCTATGAATTTTCAATGCTTCTCATAAAGAACGGAGGTTTTAGCCAAGAAAAACTAAAGAAAAATCTTCCAGGATTGGGGGAGGTAATTGGTTAAGAATCTGCCGTGACAGGGTGGCCTAACATAATCATAAGGCTGCATATGATATATGGCATTTATGTAAATACCCAATAACCTCAAGTGAACGATCGACATACTAAAAAATTATACGAATAATCTTCATATTACGTCTACATTCTCAGCTAATCAATCAGTCTCAACGTACTGCATCCAAAAATTAAAATTAAAATTACTGAAGACAGCATTTGGAGATGCCAGATTATAATTCAAAGTTGACTACAGTGAGGCAGAAACAAGTTAATTATTGACTACAAGTGCAAATTATAAACTAATATCCAAACTTACACGGGCAATTGTCTGACGGCGAATTGACTTCATGGCGAATTTTCCCGGAACCAGTCCACGTCCCTCCTTGCAGCTTTGCTGCACGTGAGGATATTTTCACAGCTCTACACATTTTCATATTGTTTAGACATGCCTCCCATGCACCCTGCATCATCTCCAGCATCGGAGGAGCCCTCTGTAAAGAAGCAGCATCACCATACTCTAACTCTGGAGAGGAAATTGGAAATTATGCCACGAGGAGGGGCAGGGAGTCTCGGAGATAGAGCGTGCTTTAGGCCTTGCAGCTGCCACCGCTGGGACTGTTATCAAGAAAAAGGAGATGTACAAGAAAATGGGCACCTCATTCTCTACATCAACAGGTATTACTTACTTCTACAGTTATTACTTACTTCAAATTGGAGGGGTAAAGTTTAGGTGGGGGGGTCTGAGGGGGGCCTGGAATGCATCCCCTCCTTTTTATGCATATTTCAATGGGGAAAATTGCGCCGGCATACAAAATTTTGCTTTACGAAAGCTTTTTCCGGTCCCCATCCCTTTTGTATACTGGGGATCCACTGTATATATAAAAAATTCTGTGAACTTTATGAAATAAGAGGTCAAAATTGCATTCCTCAGCACAAAGAAGCAGAAAAGAAAATAAAGAAATGGTTTAATACAGAATGTAAAAAATCAAAAGAAAAACGAGACGTTGTGGAATAGATACAGAAGACACAGTAGTGAGAGGGCATGTAAGAACTATAAACAGGCAAGAAACAGTTATACAAGAATAAGGAGAGAAGCCCAAAGCCAGTTCGAGGAAGACATCATAAAGTAAAGTAGTGATCAACTGAATTTTACAGCTACATCCGAAGCAGAACCAAAGTAAAAGATAAAATACAATCCATTATGGATGAGGGGATCATACACAAGAGAAAGATATTTGTGAATCACTAAATAAAAATTTCCAATCAGTTTTTCAGAAAATAATTTTGGGAGAGATGATATCGAACATGCATTCCCACACATATTACTGGATATACAAATATCAGAAAAAGAAATGGAGGAGGAGTTAAGTAAATTAGACAAAGGAAAAGCAAATGGTCCTGATGAAATTTCATGTTGGGTGCTACATGAATGTGCAAAGGAGTTAAGTAAATCATTATCTTTAATATTCAATGAATCCTTGGGTCAAGGTAAACTACCTGATTTTTGGAAGAAAGTAAACATTTTTCCCTTATTCAAGAATGGGAATAGGCAAAATCCAGTATCACTAACCAGTGTTGTAAGCAAGATATTAGAAAAGCTGATAAGAAAAGTTTGGGTAAATCATATAGAAGAACACAATATGATAAACAGGAAGACAGTTTGGTTTCAGAAAGGGACAATCATGTGTTACTAATCTGTTGAGCTACTATGTTGAGTACTAGCAGAAACATTACAGAAAAGAGAAGGGTGGGTGGACAGTTTCTATCTAGATTTCAAGAAAGCATTTGACAGAGTACCGCACCAAAGACTTTTATGGAAACTGTACCATCAAGGAGGAATCCGAGGCAAACTGTACTGTTGAATGCAAGATTTCCTCAGAAAAAGGGAAATGAGGACAGTACTAAGGGGAAGTTACTCATCGTGGAGGGAAGTGACTAATGGAGTTACACAGGGCTCAGTGCTGGCACCAATTATGTTTTTAGTGTACTGTATATAAATGACATAGATAACAACATTGGAAATGAAAGCGATCTAAATATGTTTGCTGATGATGCAAAAATACAAAGGAGAAGTACTAACACAGACTCTTGTATAGAGCTACAAGAAGAATTAAATAAATTCATAAATGGAGTAATACATGACAAATGGAATTCAATGTGGACAAGAGTCATGTAATCAAGTTTGGTAAAAGTGGAAAAAGACCTGATTGGGATTATAAGTTAGGAAGTAAAACCCTACACATAGCAGAAGGAGAGAAGGTCCTAGGTGTGATTATCAATAACAGACTATCTCTGGCTGACCACATCAGTGAGAAGGTACAGAACATGTATACACTGCTTGCATATATATGAGAATAGCATTCACATACATAAATTAAGACATGCTGAGAAAGATAATAACATCATTCATCAGACCAACCCTGGAGTATGCATCAGTAATCTGGAATCCTCATCTCAAAAAACACATAGATAAGATTGAAAAAGTTCATCGGGCTGCTACAAGATGGGTACTAAGCTTATGGGATCTAAGCTATGAAGAAAGACTAGAAAAAAATGAATTTACCTACACTACATGAGAGAGAAGGAAGAGAGGAGACATGATTATGCTATATAAATGTATATCAGGGAAGGAGCAAGTAGACATAAATGAAAATACAGTACAGTGCTTCCTCCAATTTTGCGAGAATATGGTCGACAAAAAACCTCACAAAATCGAAATTCGCAAAGTTTAAACAATTAAATATATGCAATAAAGGTAAATTGCTCGACATCACCCCAATGTAAGCACTTTTTCCCACTCTTTCTCTCAACTCTACCTCTTAATTTTATGATGATAAATGAAACAAACATGGACTGATGTATTGTACAGTAATATTATTATGAAAACATCATAGGTAAGAAACATAAAAAAGAAAAAAATGCATATTTACACTGATGTGAAGACTGGCGTGGTGTACGGGACTGGTGGCGGGGCAAGGCTTGGGTGCGACTACTGTGGTGTAAACAAACGTGGGGGGCTGCAGAACACCGAACTAGGAGGCACAGTACGCCCAGTGAACCACGACGTCACTACTCCACGTGGCAAAGTAGTGCGGGAAGACGACTTTACCACGACTCGACCTCGCAAAGTGTGTGATAGCTCGCAATGTTCATAAATGTTAAAAAATAAATGACTTGGAACTACCTCGCAAAATTGGTGATTCGCAAAGTTAAAGTTCGCAAAGTTGAAGGATGTACTGTATTACCTAAGGGGAAGCATCAGCAAGAGGACACTGTAAAAAACTGCATAAAAAGAGAGGCGATAAAGATGTAAGGAAATTTAGTTTCTCAAATAGGGCAGTTGATCAGTGAAATGCACTACTGAATGAAATTATTGTGTGTCAAAACAATCATAAATTTAAGGATATGTATGATAAAAATTGTTTAAGACATGGGACAGTACGAGCTTGACTCATTCCCATATAGATACAATTAGCTAGGTAGGGGAGAAAGACGGAGCTGCTCCTGGATCGAGGGGAAATAATCGCAGAACTAGCAGCGAAAAGGAGATAGTCTATTGTGATTATGTGGTTGAATGCGTGAGTGGTGGTCCTGTCGGATATTAGTTAAAAAAAACGCAAGTTTCGGCCCTAAAAATACAAGACTAAGTGAAAAAGAAAGTTTCCATATGGTTGTATCATGGCGGAGAGAGACAGAAGATTGTTTACAACTGACAAGGGGGAATTTGTGGGCTTCTCCGAGCTAAATGTAGGCAAAGGAAGTGATAAGCTGCAAGAAACAAGAGTAGCAGGAGTAGAGAAAACAGCAGAGAGGAATGTCCAGGAGTTAAAAAAGGTATGGGAAGTAATTAAGCAGCTGCAGGAACGGACCATAGAGCAAGAGAGAGAGATCAAAGTCCTACAGAATAGGCTGGAAAAAGTTAGCACACATAGTGAGGAACAAGAAAAAGAAGTTACAGAATTAAAGGCGAATAACAAATCCGCATCAAATGAAATAAAACAGCTGAAGAGGGAGAATAAGAGGTTGGAAGAAGAAAGGGACAGAATGAAAAGTAAACTAGATGAATATGAATCAGAATCGAGGAGGCAAGATGAGCATATTCAGGAAATCAAGGAGCAACATAAGGGGTGGAAGAAAATACAGGAAGAAGGAAATGTAAATTTGAAGGAAATCATAGAACAACAAAGTAAGGAAAAAGTGGAGAAGGAAGTAGTTAGAGTACTAAGAAGTAGAGAATCTTTGGTCAGGGATGTAGCAGACAAGAAAAAATGTGTGATAATTTCAGGAATAAAAGAAAAACGAAGATCTGAAAGAGAGAGAGAGGAACTGAGCAAGGCTAAAGAAATATCAGTGGTTATGGAAGGAAACAATGAAGCCCAAGAAGAGACTGAAGAAGTGTTTAGGTTAGGAAAGTACGAGGATGGTGGGGCAAGGCCCTTGAAAGTAAAGTCTAAGTCCCAAGTAATAGTGAATGAAATCATAAGTAGAACGTGGAAATTGTCAGAGAAAGAGGGGTTTAAAAATGTTTGGATTAGGAGAGATGCAAATGAAGAGGAAAGAGGTAAATTAAAGGAGTTAGTAAAGGAAGCAAAGATATAAAACGAACAACGAATGGAGAAAGAGAAGACAGAGTTCTATTGGAGAGTTATGGACCAGAAATTGAGAAAGTGGTACCGACGGAAGGAAGGAGAGACAAGAGTATAAAAAATGATGAAAAAAGTTTGAAAGTGGCGTACACAAACATTGATGGATTAATATCGGCGAGAATAGAAATCAATGATTTTTTGAGGGCACACGAACCTGATGTTATGTGCTTTGTAGAGACTAAATTGAAAGAAGATATTGATATTCATATGGGAGGTGGGAAATACAAATTGTGGAGAAGAGACAGGAAAGAAAAAATGGGAGGAGGAGTGATGATAGCAGTGAAGGACAGTATAAACGTAGATACTGTGGAAATGGCAGAGGGCAGGGCCGAAGCCATAAACTTGAAATTAGAAACTGGGGAGAATGGTAAGAGAGATATGGCAGTGGTATATGTTCCCCCTAAGACAAGAGCATGGAATGACGATGAATACCAGGAGATGTTGTCAGAAATGGTTAGTTATCTACAGAAAGTGATCGAGAAAAGCAACAATATAATCCTAATGGGTGACTTTAATTGTAAAGAGGTGAACTGGGAGGAATGGGACTCGGGAGGCAGCGAAGATTCGTGGGGCACTAAATTGTTAAATATAGCAATGAATAATGTAATGACACAGTGGGTTAAAGAAGAGACACGATTCAGAGGTGATGACACACCAGCAAGATTAGATTTGCTACTATCCAAAGAACCTGATGTAATTGAATCATTAAATTATCTGTGTCCTATAGGAAAAAGTGATCATGTGGTCATTGAGTTCCAGATGATTATAGGGAACGTGGTGCCAAGAGATGAGCTTTATAGGCAAGGAAGATACAACTTTGGGAAAACAAACTTTGCAGAATTGAGAAAAAAATTTGAAAATGCGGACTGGAGAAAATTCAGGGAAACAAGAGAGATACAGAGGAAGTGGGATATCTTTTTAGACCTCTACAATTTGGGAGTGGAAAAATATGTGCCAAGAGTAAGTGGGAAAGAAAACAGGAAAAAGGTGTGGTTTAATAGAAGGTGTATAATAGCGAAAAAAGAGAGGGACATGGCATGGAACAAATGGAGAAAGAGAGGTAATATCAGAAAAAAGGAAGAATATAAAAGAACTAGAAATGAATATGCAAGAATACGTAGAGAGGAAGAAAGGAACTTTGAAAAAGGTATAACTGACAAATGTAAGGATGAACCCAAATTGTTTTATAGATTTGTTAATGGCAAATTGAAGCAAAGGGAAGGAATCACCAAACTGAAAGTAGAAGGAGAGGTCTACAAGGATGCAGTAATGCAAGCTGAAGTAATGAACAAATGCTCCCAATTGGTTTTCACTAAGGAAAGGGAGTTTGTGGAAGGAGAGGGAGTGATTAGAAATGTAGTGATAAAAGATATAAAAGTGGAAGTGCAGGAAGTGTATAAATTACTGGGAGCTCAAGATGTAAGGAAGGCCCCAGGACCGGATGGAATCTCTAATTGGG
>JAGKTI010027434.1:536-13259 GCA_018397915.1 Birgus latro | reverse complement strand
ATTATATTTAGAACTAAGAAGACAGTTGTGAGGATGAAAATGTCACATTTATGAAGGATAACAAGAAGTCGACTGACATGTAAATGAACTGGCACCTTATGTTTTTTTAGGACAAAAAGCTTGATACATTGTGAGGATCATCGAAACATTTTTTTTTCCTTTTTCCAACACGCAGTTTCAAATTACGTCGAGCCTCATGGGGGTGAAAAAAAAAATCAAGGTTTCTCTTACACTACAAAACATGTTTCCTTAGGAAAAATATTTCAATTCTGTGATTCCTCTTGAGAAGGAATTTTGGATTACGAACTTCAGATTTGTCGTTTTTTCCCCCCTTATCCATGATTTCAAGGACAAGAAGTAGTGCAAATTGTAAAAAAGTTCCGGCTGATAGCATCCGTTTTATAGATAGGTCAATTCTCTTTTAATCAAATGATGGCTGAATAAGCGTATTTCTCGGCGAAAACGCTGAATATGCAACATCTTCAAGTTCTCTCAAAGTTGATTGTAAAACACATTATATTATAATCAGAACTAAGAAGACACTTGTGAGGGTGAAAATGTCACATTTATGAATGATAACAAGAAATCGACTGACACGTAAAGAGAGCTGGTACCTTATGTTTTTAAGAACAAAATGCTTGATACATTTTGAGGATCATTGAAACAATTTTTTTCCCAGCACAAGCAGTTCAAAACTACGTCCTGCCTCGGGGGGGTAAAAAAAAAAACAATATGAGGGTTTCTGTTACAAGAAAAACAACATTTCCTTAGGTAAAATCTTTCAATTCTGTGATTCCTTTTGAGAAGGAATTTTGGATTATCAGGTTCTGATTTGTCGTTTTTTCTTTCCCTCTTCGTCATGATTTCAAGGACAAGAAGTTGTGCAAATTGTGAAAAAGTTCCGGCTGAAAGCATCCGTTTTGTAGGTAGGTCCATTCAATTGTAATCAAACGATACCTGAATGAGAGTATTTCTCGGCCAAACCGCTGAATATTCAACTTCCCCAAGTGTTCTCAAAGATGATTGCAAAACACTTTACATCATATTCAGAACTAAGAAGACACTTGTGAGGGTGGAAATGTCACATTTATGAAGTATAACAAGAAGTCGACTGACACGTAAAGAGGGTTGGCACAATAGGTTTTTATGAACAGAGAGCTTGAACCATTGTGAGTATCACCGATACGATTTAAAATCTTCGATGTATTTTTTTTTTCCTCAGCTGAAGCTGTTTTACTTTATGTCGAGCCTCGTGCCGGTAAAACAAAAATATTCACAATATTAAGATTTCAGTTACATCAAAAAAATACATTTCCTTAGGTAAAATCTTTCAATACTGTGATTTCTATTGAGACAGAAATCTATATTATTGACTTTTGCAGTTTTTTTTCCCACGGCCGTGACTTCAAGGGCATGAAGTAGTGCAAATTGTGAAATAGTTCCAGCTGATAGCATACGTTTTGGAGGTAGGTCCAATGGGTTTTAATCTAATGATGGCTGAATAAGCGTATTTCTCGGCGAAAACGCTGAATATGCAACACCTTCAAGTTTTCTCAAAATTGATTGTAAAACATATTATATTATAATCAGTAATAAGAAGACACTTGTGAGGGTGAAAATGTTACATTTATGAAGGATAACAAGAAGTGATCGACACGTAAAGAGGGCTGGCACTTAAAGTTTTTATGAACAGAGAGCTTGAAACATTGTGAAGATCATCGACACGATTTAAAATCGATTTTACATTTTTCTTCAGCATCTGTTTAGATTTAAGTGGAGCCTCGTGCCGTAAAAAGAAAAAAATATATTCACATGATCAAGATTTCTGTTACATCAAAAAACAAAAAAAAAACATTTCCTAAGGTAAAATCTTTCAATAGTGTGATTTCTCTTGAGACGGAATTCTGTATTATTAACTTTTGCCGATTTTTCTTTCCACAGTCGTGACTTCAAGGGCATGAAGTAGTGCAAATTGTGAAATAGTTCCAGCTGATAGCATACGTTTGGGAGGTATGTCCAATCTCTTTTAATCTAATGATGGCTGAATAAATGTATTTCTCGGCGAAAACGCTGAATAAGTAACTTTCTCAAGTGATACCAAATTGATTCTAAAACACATTATATTATATTCAGAACTAAGAAGACACTTGTGAGGGTGAAAATGTCACATTTATAAAGGATAACAAGAAGTCGACTAACACGTAAAGAGGGTTGTCACATTAGGTTTTTATAAACAGAGAGCTTGAAACATTCTGAGGATCACCGATATGATTTAAAATCTTCGATGTATTTTTTTTTTTTATCAGCAGAAGCTGTTTTAATTTAAGTCGAGCCTCGTGCCGGTAAAAAAAAAAAATATTCACAATATTAAGATTTCTGTTACATCAACAAAATACATTTCCTTAGGTAAAATCTTTCAATACTGTGATTTCTATTGAGACAAAAATTTGTATTATTGACTCTTGCAGATTTTTTTTTCCCACAGCCTTCACTTCAAGGGCATGAAGTAGTGCAAATTGTGAAATAGTTCCAGCTGATAGCATAAGTTTTGGAAGTAGGTCCAGTGTCTTTTAATCTAATGATGGCTGAATAAGCGTATTTCTCGGCGAAAACGCTGAATATGTAACTTCCTCAAGTGTTCTCAAACTTGATGGAAAAACACATTAGAGAGCTTGAAACATTGTGAGGATCACTGAATCGATTTAAAATCTTCGATTTTTTTTCCTTCAACAGCTGTTTAAATTTAATTGGAGCCTCTTGTCGTACAAAAAAAAATATTCACGATATTAAGATTTCTGATACATCAAAAAAAAAATATAAAATTGCTTAGGTAAAATCTTTCAATACTGTGATTTCTCATGACAGAATTCTCTATTATTAACATTTGCCGATTTTTTCTTCCAAATCCGTGACTTCAAGAGCATGAAGTTGTGTAAATTGTGAAATAGTTCCAGCTGATAGCATACGTTTAGGAGGTAGGTCCAATCTCTTTTAATCTAATGATGGCTGAATTAGAGAATTTCTCGGCGAAAACGCTGAATATGTAACTTCAAGTGTTCTCAAAGTTGATTGTAAAACACAATATATTATATTCAGAACTAAGAAGACACTTGTGAGGGTGAAAATGTCACATTTATGAAGGATAACAAGAAGTCGACTGACACGTACATTGGGCTGGCACACTAGGTTTTTATGAACAGAGAGCTTGAACCATTGTGAGTATCACCGATACGATTTAAAATCTTCGATGTATTTTTTTTTTCTTCAGCAGAAGCTGTTTTAATTTAAGTCGAGCCTCGTGCCGGTAAAACAAAAATGTTCACAATATTAAGATTTCAGTTACATCAAAAAAATACATTTTCTTAGGTAAAATCTTGCAATACTGTAATTTCTATTGAGACAGAAATCTGCATTATTGACTTTTGCAGTTTTTTTATTTTTCCCGCGGCCGTGACTTCAAGGCCATGAAGTAGGCCAAATTGTGAAATAGTTCCAGCTGATAGCATACGTTTTGGATGTAGATCCAATGGGTTTTAATCTAATGATGGCTGAATAAGAGTATTCCTCGTCGAAAACGCTGAATATGCAACACCTTCAAGTTTTATCAAAGTTGATTGTAAAACATTATATTATAATCAGAACTAAGAAGACACTTGTGAGGGTGAAAATGTCACATTTATCAAGGATAACAAGAAGTCGACTGACACGTAAAGAGAGCTGGTACCTTATTATTTTAAGAACAAAAAGCTTGATACATTGTGAGGATCATTGAAACAATTTTTTTTTCCAGCACAAGCAGTATAAAATTACGTCCAGCCTCATGGGAGTAAAAAAAAAAAAATCACAATATGAAGTTTTCTGTTACACGAAAATAAACATTTCCTTACGTAAAACTTTTCAATTCTGTGATTCCTTTTGAGAAGGAATTTTAGATTATCAGCTTCTGATTTGTCGTTGTTTTTTCCTCTTTGCCATGATTTCAAGGACAAGAACTAGTGCAAATTGTGAAAAAGTTCCGGCTGATAGCATCCGTTTTGTAGGTAGGTCCATTGAATTTCAATCAAATAATACCTGAATGAGCGTATTTCTCGGCCAAACCGCTGAATATGCAACTTCCTCAAGTGTTCTCAAAGTTGATGGAAAAACTTTATTTTATGTTTATAACTAAGAAGACACTTGTGAGGGTGAAAATGTTACATTTATGAAGGATAACAAGAAGTCGATTGACACGTAAAGAGTGCTGGCACCTTAAGTTTTTATGAACAGCGAGCTTGAAACATTGTGAAGATCACCGACACGATTTAAAATCTTCGATTTTACTTTTTTTCTTCAACATCTGTTTAAATTTAAGTGGAGCCTCGTGCCGTAAAAAGAAAAAAAATATATTCACAATATTAAGATTTCTGTTACATCAAAAAAAAAAAAAAAAAACATTTTCTAAGGTAAAATCTTTCAATACTGTGATTTCTCTTGAGACAGAATTCTGCATTATTAACTTTTGCCGATTTTTCTTTCCACAGTCGTGACTTCAAGGGCATGAAGTAGTGCAAATTGTGAAATAGTTCCAGCTGATAGCATACGTTTGGGAGGTAGGTCCAATCTCTTTTAATCTAATGATGGCTGAATAAACGTATTTCTCGGCGAAAACGCTGACTATGTAATTTCCTCAAGTGATCCCAAATTGATTGTAAAACACATTATATTATATTCAGAACTAAGAAGACACTTATGAGGGTGGAAATGTCCCATTTATAAAGGATAACAAGAATTCGACTAACACGTAAAGAGGGCTGACACCTTAGGTTTTTATGATGAGAGAGCTTGAAACATTGTGAGGATCACCGATACGATTTAAAATCGATGTATTTTTTTTTTAATCAGCAGAAGCTGTTTTAATTTAAGACGAGCCTCGTGCCGGTAAAAAAAAAAAAATTTCACAATATTAAGATTTCTGTTACATCAACAAAAAACATTTCCTTATGTAAAATCTCTCAATATTGTGATTTCTATTGTGACAGAAATTTGTATTATTGACTTTTGCAGATTTTTTTTCCCACATCCGTGACTTCAAGGGCATCAAGTAGTGCAAATTGTGGAATAGTTCCAGCTGATAGCAAACGTTTTGCAGGTAGGTCCAATGGTCTTTTAATCTAATGACGGCTGAAAAAGCGTATTTATCGGCGAAAACGCTGAATATGTAACTTCCTCAAGTGTTCTCAGTAAAACACAATATATTATACTCAGAACTAAGAAGACACTTGTGAGGGTGAAATTGTCACATTTATGAAGGATAACAAGAAGTCGACTGACACGTAAAGTGGGCTGGTACCTTAGGTTTTTATGATGAGAGAGCTTGAAACCTTGTAAGGATCACCGAAACGATTTAAAATCTTCGATTTATTTATTTTTTTCTTCAGCAGCTGTTTAAATTTAAGTGGAGCCTCGTGCCGTAAAAAAAAATATTCAAAATATTAAGATTTCTGTTACATTAAAAAAAAAAAAAAAAATCCATAGGTAAAATCTTTCAATACTGTGATTTCTCTTGAGACTGAATTCTGTTTTATCAATTTTGGCCGATTTTTTTCCACAGCCGTGACTTCAAGGGCATGAAGTAGTGCAAACTTGGAAATAGTTCAAGCTGATAGCATACGTTTTGGAGATAGGTCCAATATCTTTTAATATAAGGTTGGCTGAATAAGCGTATTTCTCGGCGATAACGATGATTATGTAACTTCCTCGTGTCCTCATAGTTGATTGTAAAACACATTACATTATATTTAGAACTAAGAAGACAGTTGTGAGGATGAAAATGTCACATTTATGAAGGATAACAAGAAGTCGACTGACATGTAAATGGAACTGGCACCTTATGTTTTTTAGGACAAAAAGCTTGATACATTGTGAGGATCATCGAAACATTTTTTTTTCTTTTTCTAGCACGCAGGTTCAAATTACGTCGAGCCTCATAGGGGTGAACAAAAAATCAAGGTTTCTCTTTCACCAAAAAACATATTTCCTTAGGAAAAATATTTCAATTCTGTGATTCCTCTTGAGAAGGAATTTTGGATTACGAACTTCAGATTTGTGGTTTTTTCCCCCTTTTAGCCATGATTTCAAAGACAAGAAGTAGTGCAAATTGTGAAAAAGCTCCGGCTGATAGCATCCGTTTTATAGATAGGTCCATTCTCTTTTAATCATATGATGGCTGAATAAGCTTATTTCTCGGCGAAAACGCTGAATATGCAACATCTTCAAGTTCTCTCAAAGTTGATTGTAAAACACATTATATTATAATCAGAACTAAGAAGACACTTGTGAGGGTGAAAATGTCACATTTATGAAGGATAACAAGAAGTAAACTGACACGTAAAGAGAGCTGGTACCTTATGTTTTTAAGAACAAAAAGCTTGATACATTGTGAGGATCATTGAAACATTTTTTTTTCCAGAAGAAGCTGTTTAAAATTACGTCCAGCCTCATGGGGTTAAAAAAATAATAACACTATATGAGGGTTTCTGTTACAAGAAAAACAACATTTCCTTAGGTAAAATCTTTCAATTCTGTGATTACTTTTGAGAAGGAATTTTGGATTATCTGCTTCTGAATTGTCGTTTTTTCTTTCCCTCTTTGCCATGATTTCAAGGGCAAGAAGAAATGCAAATTGTGAAAAAGTTCCGGCTGATAGCATCCGTTTTGTAGGTAGGTCCATTCAATTTTAATCAAATGATACCTGAATGGGCGTATTTCTCGGCCAAACCGCTGAAAATGCAACTTCCCCAAGTGTTCTCAATGTTGATTGTAAAACACATTATATTATATTCAGTACTAAGAAGACACTTGTGAGGGTGGAAATGTCACATTTATGAAGGATAACAAGAAGTCGACCGACACGTAAAGAGGGCTGGCACATTAGGTTTTTATGAACAGAGAGCTTGAACTATTGTGAGTATCACCGATACGATTTAAAATCTTCGATGTAAATTTTTTTCTTCAGCAGAAGCTGTTTTAATTTAAGTCGAGCCTCGTACCGGTAAAACAAAAAAATTCACAATATTAAGATTTCATTTACATCAAAAAAATGCATTTCCTTACGTAAAATCTTTCAATACTGTGATTTCTATTGAGACAAATCTGTATAATTGACTTTTTCAGTTTTTTTTTTCCCCCACGGCCGTCACTTCAAGGGAACGAAGTAGTGCAAATTGTGAAATAGTTCCAGCTGATAGCATACGTTTTGGAGGTAGGTCAAATGGGTTTTAATCTAATGATGGCTGGATAAGCGTATTTCTCGACGGAAACGCTGAATATGTAACTTCCTCAAGTGTTCTCAAAGTTGATTGTAAAAAAACAATATATTATACTCAGAACTAAGAAGACACTTGTGAGAGTGAAAATGTCACATTTATGAAGGATAACAAGAAGTCGACTGACACGTAAAGAGGGCTGGCACCTTAGGTTTTTGTGAACAGAGCACTTGAAATATTGTGAGGATCACCGAAACGATTTAAATTATGCGATTTCTATATTTTTTTCTTGAGCAGTTGTTTAAATTTAAGTGGAGCCTTGTGCCGTAAAAAAAAAATATATTCACAATACTAAGATTTCTGTTACATCAAAAAAAAAAAAAAAATCCTTAGGTAAATTCTTTCAATTCTGTGATTTCTCTTGAGACAGAAATCTGTGTTATTAACTTCTGCCGATTTTTTTTTCCACAGCCGTGACTTCAAGGGCATGAAGTAATGTAAAGTGTGAAATAGTTCCAGCTGATAGAACACGTTTTGGAGGTAGGTCCAATCTCTTTTAATCAAATGATGGCTGAATAAGCGTATTTCTCGGCGAAAACGCTGAATATGCAACATCTTCAAGTTTTCTCAAAGTTGATTGTAAAACACATTATATAATCAGAACTAAGAAGACACTTGTGAGGGTGAAAATGTCACATTTATGAAGGATAACAAGAAGTCGACTGACACGTAAAGAGAGCTCGTTCATTATGTTTTTAAGAACAAAAAGCTTGATACATTGTGAGGATCATTGAAACAATTTTTTTTTAAAGCACAAACAGTTTAAAATTACGTCCAGCCTCATGGGAGTAAAAAAAAAAAAAAATATGAAGGTTTCTCTTACACGGAAAACAACATTTCCTTAGGTAAAATCTTTCTATTCTGTGATTCCTTTTGAGAAGGAATTTTGGATTATCAGCTTCTTATTTGTCGTTTTTTTTTCCTCTTTGCCATGATTTCAAGGACAAGAAGTAGTGCAAATTGTGAAAAAGTTCCGGCTGAGAGCATCCGTTTTGTAGGTAGGTCCATTCAATTTTAATCAAATGATTCCTGAATGAGCATATTTCTTGGCCAAACCGCTGAATATGCAACTTCCCCAAGTGTTCTCAATTTTGATTGTAGAACACATTATATTATATTCAGAACTAAGAAGACACTTGTGAAGGTGGAAATGTCACATTTATGAAGGATAACAAGAAGTCGACTGACACGTAAAGAGGGCTGGCACATTAGGCCTTTATGAACAGAGAGCTTGAACCATTGTGAGTATCACCGATACGATTTAAAATCTTCGATGTATTTTTTTTTTCTTCAGCAGAAGCTGCTTTAATTTAAGTCGAGCCTCGTGCCGGTAAAACAAAAATATTCACAATATTAAGATTTCAGTTACATCAAAAAAATACATTTCATTAGGTAAAATCTTTCAATACTATGATTTCTATTGAGACAGAAATCTGTATTATTGACTTTTCCAGTTTTTTTTTTTTCCCACGGCCGTGACTTCAAGGGCATGAAGTAGTGCAAATTGTGAAACAGTTACAGCTGATAGCATACGTTTTGGAAGTAGGTCCAATGGGTTTTAATCTAATGATGGCTGAATAAGCGTATTTCTCGGCGAAAACACTGAATATGTAACTTCCTCAAGTGTTCTCAAAGTTGATGGGAAAACACATTACAGAGCTTGAAACATTGTGGGGATCAACGAAACGATTTAAAATCTTCGATTTTACTCTTTTTCTTCAGCATCTGTTTAAATTTAAGTGGAGCCTCGTGCCGTAAAAAGAAAAAAATATATTCACAATATTAAGATTTGTTACAAAAAAAAAAAAAAAAAACATTTCCTAAGGTAAAATCTTTCAATACTGTGATTTCTCTTGAGACAAAATTCTGTATTATTAACTTTTGCCGATTTTTCTTTCCACAGTCGTGATTTCAAAGGCATGAAGTAGTGCAAATTTTGAAATAGTTCCAGCTGATAGCATACGTTTGGGAGGTAGGTCCAATCTCTTTTAATCTAATGATGGCTGAATAAACGTATTCCTCGGCGAAAACGCTGACTATGTAACTTCCTCAAGTGATCCCAAATTGATTGTAAAACACATTATATTATATTCAGAACTAAGAAGACACTTGTAAGGGTGGAAATGTCACATTTATAAAGGATAACAAGAAGTCGACTAACACGTAGAGAGGGCTGGCACCTTAGGTTTTTATGAACAGAGAGCTTGAAACATTTTGAGGATCACCGATACGATTTAAAATCTTCGATGTATTTTTTTTTTAATCAGCAGAAGCTGTTTTAATTTAAGTCGAGCCTCGTGTCGGTAAAAAAAAAAGTATTCACAATAGTATGATTTCTGTTACATCAACAAAATACATTTCCTTAGGTAAAATCTTTCAATACAATGATTTCTATTGAGACAGAAATTTCTATTTTTGACTTTTGCAGATTTTTTCTCCCACAGCCGTGACTTCAAGGGCATGAAGTAGTGCCAATTGTGAAATAGTTCCAGCTGATAGCATACGTTTTGGAGGTAGATCCAATGTCTTTTAATCTAATGATGGCTGAATAAGCGTATTTCTCGGCGAAAACGCTGAATATGTAACTTCCTCAAGTGTTCTCAAAGTTGATGGAAAAACACATTAGAGAGCTTGAAACATTGTGGGGATCAACGAAACGATTTAAAATCTTCGATTTTTTTTTCTTCAGCAGTTGTTTAAATTTAATTGGAGCCTCTTGTCGTTCAAAATAAATATTCACAACATTAAGATTTCTGTTACATCAGAAAAAATAAAAAATTCCTTGGGTATAATCTTTCAATACTGTGATTTCTCTTGAGACAGAATTCTCTATTATTAACTTTTGCCGATTTTTTCTTCCACAGCTGTGACTCCAAGGGCATGAACTAGTGTAAATCGTGAAACAGTTCCAGCTGATAGCATACGTTTTGGATGTAGGTCCAATCTCTTTTAATCTAATGATGGCTGATTAAGCGTATTTCTCGGCGAAAACGCTGAATATGCAATTTCCCCAAATGTTCTCAAAGTTGATTGTAAAACACATTATATTATATTCCGAACTAAGAAGACACTTGTGAGGGTGGAAATGTCACATTTATGAAGGATAACAAGAAGTCGACTGACACGTAAAGAGGGCTGGCACATTAGGTTTTTATGAACAGTGAGCATGAACCATTGTGAGTATCACCGATACCATTTAAAATCTTCGATATATTTTTTTTTTCTTCAGCAGAAGATGTTTTAATTTATGTCGAGCCTCGTGCCGGTAAAACAAAAATATTCACAATATTAAGATTTCAGTTACATCAAAAAAATTCATTTCCTTAGGTAAAATCTTTCAATACTGTGATTTCTATTGAGACGGAAATCTGTATTATTGACTTTTTCAGTTTTTTTTTCCCACGGTGGTGACTTCAAGGGCTTGAAGTAGTGCAAATTGTGAAATAGTTCCAGCTGATAGCATACGTTTTGGAGGTAGGTCCTATGGGTTTTAATCTAATGATGACTGAATAAGAGTATTTCTCGGCGAAAACGCTGTATATGTAACTTCCTCAAGTGTTCTCAAAGTTGATTGTAAAACACAATATATTATACTCAGAACTAAGAAGACACTTGTGAGGGTGAAAATGTCACATTTATGAAGGATAACAAGAAGTCGACTAACACATAAAGACGGCTGGCACCTTAGGTTTTTGTGAACAGAGGACTTGAAACATTGTGAGGATCACCGAAACGATTTAAAATCTTCGATTTATATGTTTTTTTCTTAAGCAGTTGTTTAAATTAAGTGGACCCTTGTGCCGTAAAAAAATATATATATATTCATAATATTAAGATTTCTGTTATATCAAAAAAAAAAAAATCCTTAGGTAAAATCTTTCAATACTGTGATTTCTCTTGAGACAGAAATCCGTGTTATTAACTCCTGCCGATTTTTTTTTTCCACGGCCGTGACTTCAAGGGCATGAAGTAATGTAAAGTGTGAAATAGTTCCAGCTGATAGCATACGTTTTGGAGGTAGGTCCAATCTCTTTTATTCTAATGATGGCTGAATAAGCGTATTTCTCGGCGAAAACGCTGAATATGCAACATCTTCAAGTTTTCTCAAAGTTGACTGTAAAACACATTATATTATATTCAGAACTAAGAAGACACTTGTGAGGGTGGAAATGTCACATTTATGAAGGATAACAAGAAGTCGACTGACACGTAAAGAGGGCTGGCACATTAGGTTTTAATGAACAGAGAGCTTGAACCACTGTGAGTATCACCGATACGATTTAAAATCTTCGATGTATTTTTTTTTTCTTCAGCAGAAGCTGTTTTAATTTAAGTCGAGCCTCGTGCCGGTAAAAATATTCACAATATTAAGATTTCTGTTACATCAAAAAAAAAAAAAAATTCTTAGGTAAAATCTTTCAATACTGTGATTTCTCTTGAGACAGGAATCTGTGTTATTAACTTCTGCCGATTTTTTTTCCACGGCCGTGACTTCAAGGGCATGAAGTAGTGTAAAGTGTGAAATAGTTCCAGCTGATAGGATACGTTTTGGAGGTAGGTCCAATCAATTTTAATCTAATGATGGCTGAATAAACGTATTTCTCGGCGAAAACGCTGAATATGCAACATCTTCAAGTTTTCTCAAAGTTGATTGTAAAACACATTATATAATCAGAACAAAGAAGACACTTGTGAGGGTGAAAATGTCACATTTATGAAGGATAACAAGAAGTCGACTGACACGTGAAGAGACCTGGTACCTTATGTTTTTAAGAACAACAAGCTTGATACATTGTGAGGATCATTGAAACTATTTTTTTTTCCAGCACAAGCAGTTTAACATTACGTCCAGGCTCATGGGAGTAAAAAAAATAAAAAATCACAATATGAAGGTTTCTGTTACACGAAAAACAACATTTCCTTAGGTAAAATCTTTCAATTTTGCGATTCCTTTTGAGAAGGAATTTTAGATTATCAGCTTCTGATTTGTCGTTTTTTTTCCTCTTTGCCATGATTTCAAGGGCAAGAAGTAGTGCAAATTGTGAAAAAGTTCCGGCTGATAGCATCCGTTTTGTAGGTAGGTCCATTCAATTTTAATCAAATGATACCTGAATGAGCGTATTTCTCGGCCAAACCGCTGAATATGCAACTTCCTCAAGTGTTCTCAAAGTTGATGGAAAAACACATTATTTTACGTTTAGAACTAAGAAGACACTTGCGAGGGTGAAAATGTTACATTTATGAAGGATAACAAGAAGTCGAATGACACGTAAAGATGGCTGGCACCTTAAGTTTTTATGAACAGAGAGCTTGAAACATTGTGAAGATCACCGACACGATTTAAAATCTTCGATTTTACTTTTTTTCTTCAGCATCTGTGTAAATTTAAGTGGAGCCACGTGCCGTAAAAAGAAAAAAA
>JAGKTI010027433.1:0-13259 GCA_018397915.1 Birgus latro | reverse complement strand
ACTTTGTGGAAACGTTGAGGGACATCCTTCCAGGAGACCTATATTTTATTTTTCTTTGTTTTATTGTTTTCAGTACATTAGATCAAATGTCAAGGTCACAGGACTATGTTAAACGTTGGCAATATCACCTTAGCCAGTCTTTATTCGTTCCAGACCGAGCTTGGAGGAAGGGATGTTCAAGAATGAAATGGTTTATTTTTTTATAACAATCAGTCAAAGGCCAAGGTCACAGAGCAAAGTCAACATAATCAGCCTTTTATCAAATGTCTGCCGAATGCTTGCAGATACGGAGGGAAAAAAATCAATAGAACAATAATCTGTCAAACGTCTCGGTTGCAGGGAAAGGGCGAGTGTCAAGGATACAAGTAAAAGGCAGCTAAAACATTTCTGATCTGATTTAAACTAAACACAGTGGAAGTATTAAGGGTCAGGAAGGAATGAAAGGATTCGGTTTTGAGAACAATCAATCAGAAGTCAAGGTCGCAGGGCAAACACAAAGTTCGATCTGTATGACTGAGCATGATCTCTCTCTCTCTCTCTCTCTCTCTCTCTCTCTCTCTCTCTCTCTCTCTCTCTCTCTCTCTCTCCCTCCTTCCTGCTCTCTCTCTCGCTCGCTCGCTCCCTCGCTCGCTCGCTCTCTGTTTTTGCTAACTTCAAAACAATATATTTAATTTTCCGTGATCCTGTTGGAGTGAAGGGCTCAAATGCGATCTCTATTAAAACTTCCACAATGCAAAACCACTCTAATCTAAATCTGTTTTTAAGAAGCAGGACTGAAGGTAGGTGACACTGGAAAGTTCCCGATGGTTCGTGCGTTTTGAGTTGCGAGGCAGAGTTGCCAAGTAGCCTCCCGTTGCAAGTGGAGCTATTTAATATGGTTATGCATTATTTTTTTTTTCTATACTGTTGTGTTTGGATGATTGTTAAATTCCGTAATTTAAATTTAGTTTGTATGATGAAGTATTTAGAGTGCTATGTAACGTAAGAAAGCTCTGGAATATTTGGATGTCTCCGACTTGGAACTGTTGTCGCTTGGAGTACCTAGAACAGGGGTTCTCAACCTGGGGTACGCGTACCCCCGGGGTACGTGAGAGGAATTTTTGGGGTACGTGACAGGTTTCTCAAAATGCTTCGGTTTTGAATAACTGCAACCCTGTTTGTAGAAGGTGGCCTACATGTGCTAGGCTAGATGTGTCCTCCACTAGAACCAGGACACTAAGTGACAACGTTAACAAGGAAACTCTTGGAGTTATGTCATTTGAGAGATAGCTCTTGGACTACACTTGCCACACAATCTTGCAAACCCATAATACAGTAGTCACCCTTTAAACTTAATAAACTAAGTCAATAAACCATGCATTTCTTTTTACCCTTCCTGATGCTGCATTGTGGGTAAGGGGTACGTGACCAATGCTGAAAGAATTCAAGGGGTACATAAGATTAAAAAGGTTGAGAACCCCTGACCTTGAACAATTGAGTAGCGAAGAAGGTTATAAAGAAGAGAATAAAGGAAGTTCAGCCAGTTTTACTTGTGGCCTTGTGAAGTTAGTGTAGCTCTGGAGTTGTGAAGCAGACAGTGGAATTACTTGGAAAATGAAAGAAAAGCATTCGAGAGCCGAATGCTAATCACCTGCCAGGATATGCTGTTTGCTAAACCCAAGATTTTGGTAATATCTTGATACCCTTAAGGTTTCACGCTGATAGCTCAAGCCGTCCGTGAGATATAATGGTGCTAAAGGTGCATGATAAAAAACAGTTGACCTTTTGCAGCTATTTTGGTGACCTTGACCTTGACCCCAAGTACCCATTTTCGAACTCGCCCAAGATTTTCACGATATCCTGATAACCTGAAGGTTTCATGTTGATAGCTCGAGCTGTTCATGAGATATAATGGTGCTAAAGGTGTGTGATAAAAACTATCTGACCTTTGGCAGCCATTTTCGTGACTCTGACTCTGACTCTGAGTGACCATTTTCGAACCTGGCTAAGATTTTGGCCACATCATGATACCCTGAAGGTTTCATGTTGATTTCTCAAGCTGTAATGGGAACACAGACACACACACACACACACACAGACACACACACACACACACACACACAAATGCTGATGATCACAACCATCACGTGATCCTGACCAACCCGTGAATTACTGAGGCAGGCACAAACATTATCATTCCAGCTTGTTAAGGTTGGAGATATTAAAGGCAATGAATGTCAGAGGCCTGTGTTATTTTAATGCCTGAGTTTATCTTGTGTTCATAGAAAAGCTAACCCTACAAAGAATGATTCACTGGGTGATGTCTTTCCTATACTGAACTACCGTTTTGGAGCCTGTAGTAGTGTGTGACATGGACGTAACAAGCGGTGTCAAGAGTTTGGATGGAAAAGTGCTGCAGAGTCAAATCTTCAACATGAAGCCGGAAGGTGTACAGACACCAAGCCATGCTAGGCAGGAGGAGGCATCTCTAGCTGCAAACACAAATTGAAGGAAAGAAAGAACTCTGTGACAACTACAAGCACAAAGTGAACAGTTAAAAGCACAAATTGAAGAACAGAAAGGCCTTAAGAAAGAACGCAGGGAACAACTGGAGCCACAACGTGTAGAACAGAAAGAACGATATGAAAGACTTCAAGGGGCATTACAGGAGCAACAGGAGGAGTTATAACAGAGGATGCGGGGACAGCATGACACTTTCATGGGGGAAGTGAAGGAAAAACAGCAGTAGTTGAAGGAGGAAGTTTACACCAAGTTACAGCAGCAAAAGAGTGAGGTTAGCAATAACGGAGTGCTGACAGCTTTTAGACGACCAGTTGAAGTTATTTTGTGAGAGAATTGAGGCCGTAGAGAAACCTTGTGCTGGCAAGCCTCAGAATAGTGTACAGAAAGCAAATAAAAAAAGGGACAGTGTATGGTGAATCTTGATGAATCCCAAGCATCTAAAAGTGGCATTACAGGGTTTAGTAATCAGAATGTAGGAATTTTGAGTCCTGGACTTAATTATGAGGCCCCAGTTTTTAGGTCCCAAACCAGTGAAATGCATGGCTGTAATGGGGTTTCAACTAAAAAGGAACCTCAGGAATTTGATGGTGAATCATCTTGGGAAGCTTATCGTGTGCAGTTTGAGTTACTTGCTGATCCGAATGGTTGAGATGATAGACAGAGGGCAGTGCAGCTTCCTACAAGCCTCAAGGGTGCCACAATAGATATTCTTGGCCAGATATCAGTGGAGGAGAGGAACAGATATCAGTCCCAATTAGAAGTGCTGGAGCACAACACCATGTACCAGACTGAGATATACAGAACAAGATTCTGGACCCATGTAAGGGCTCGAAACGAATCCCTTCAGCAACTTGCTCATGATCTGGAGAGTATGGCACAAAAGGAGGGACCAGTTCATCGATGCTTTGGACAGTGCAGAGTTGAAAATGCACGTGAAGCAAGCACAACCAAGATGCATGCAAGAAGCACTAGACAGGGCTCTGGAATCTGAGTGCTACATCAGGTCCAGTACATCCAGTTTGCAGGCAGCAGGTGGTGCAGAATGCAAGGCAAGAAAGGGGCAGGTACGTGAAGTGAAGAAATTTGATGCAAGTTGCTTGTATTGCAAGAAACCAGAATACAGGAAGGAGGACTGCTATAAGTGGAGGAAGGAACAGTAGAAGATCAGAGAAGGTTGTTGGTTCTGTGAAAAGTCAGGACATAGGAAGGAGGATTATTACAAACCGAAGAAGGACCAAGAACAGTTACAGAACAGTGCAAAGAAATATGCAATTGTAACAGAAAGGTGTTGGGCATGAGGTGAGGTGGGAAACTTCAGTTCTGAATGTGCAGAGAAGAAAAAGGAGGATAAGAAGAAGGCTGCAGGAGAACAACTGGCAAGTTAGTTCGGGAATCCGGACCATCACAACTATGAAATGCAGCACCATCCTGGGTGGGTACATGGCATAGCTGACAAACTGAGTCATCGACCATGTGACCCAGTTTGCAAAAGTGTAGTAAGAATGATCTTAGCGAGAAATGCAGCCGTACTGCAGTGACAGAGCTAGTGTCAGCTGAAGAAGACCTGAACAGGATGCAGGTGGAGGATACAGATTTACAACCAGTGCTAGAGTGGCTGCAACAGAGTACAGTGCACCCATCTTGGGAAGAGGTTTCCGGGTTCAGCCCTGCGACTGAAAGCTGCTGAAGTCAGTGGTACCTTCTTTGTTTGAACAACAGACTACCGGAGTGACAGTGGGAGACATCTGATGGCCTCACCAAATATTGGCAATTGGTGGCACCTAAGAAAATGAGGTCTGAGGTCTTCGAAGAGTTTCATAACTAGATCACTAGTGGGCATCTGGGAGTGAAGACAACTCCAAAGTCAGCTGTGACAGGTTCTACTGGACTGGCAAGTGTCAGGATGCTGAAGAGTGGTGTTGGGTCTGTGATGTTTATTGATCCAAGAAGGGACTGAAGAAACGTTTTTTCGCCCCTTCAGCTGCACCAAGTGGGTGCACCAATGGAAAGAGTCGCAATGGACATTGCTGGACCTCTGCCACTCACTGAAAGAGGAAACCAGTATATATGTTTTGCCATAGACTTCAAAAAGTGGCCAAAAGCCTATGCCATTTCCGATCAGGAGGCCACAACTGTTGCTCAGGTGTTGGCTGACCAATTCTTCTGTTGTTTTGGGATGTCACAAAGGCTACATTCGGACCAGGGTAGAAACTTCGAGGCTGCTGTGTTCGTGAGTGCTGCAGGTTACTGGGTAACATGAAGACCAGGACGACACCATTAAAGCAACAATCATGTGGAATGGACCCTGGGACAAAAATTGGCTAAGAACTGTGTAGAGGGACAGATGGAATGGGACCAGAAATTATACCTGTGTTGCTGATGGTATATTGGTCAGCATCCCACGAGTCTACCGGGCACACCTCTGCAAAAATTGATGCTGGGCCACGACCTATGATTACCAGTTGATCTTTTAATGGAAAGACCCGGTGAAGAGCTGCCTACAGACACCTCCAGCTATGTGAAGCATCTTCAGGAAGATGAACTGAGGTACATCATCAAGTTTAAGCAGCCTTCAGGTGAAGTAATGAAGCGCAAGTATGATTCCAGGGAAAGAGAGGGTAGCTTCAAGGACGGTTACAAATTTTGGCTATGCAATCCTCATCAGAAGGAGGGACAGTCACCGATTCTGCAGAGCCCGTGGGATGGCCCTACACTGTGATGAATTGCCTGTCAAATGTAACATACCATACTGAAGGAGACAGGAAGTCTGGACCAAAGGTAGTACACGTAAATCGTCTGTGGCTGTATTATGAGCTAGGACAGTACTGCTAGGACGTCTTCAAGGAACAGTGGACACTTACAACCGATGATGCTGAGGAGGACCAAGGAGCTGAATCAGAAGAGGATGGTGACAGTTTCCCAAAGGAAGAAGTGAATAAGGAAGAGGACCAAGTCATTCCAGGAAGAGTGGACTGTGCGGAGGAGCAGAGATATCGTCGGAAATGTCATAGAAGAAAACTTGATAAGTTGAAGGAGCATTATGAGTATAATTTAATGTTTAGTTTGAATTTCGGATTATCTTTTTAAATACTGTGCACTTTTGTCACGATGACAAAAGGACTACAGAGGGGGTAATGTTATAATGCAGGAGTGCTAGGCGGGAGGTACCGGAAAATTCCCTATGGTTCGCGCATTTTCAGTTGCCAGGTAGCCTACTGTTGTGAGCGAAGTATGTTGTAAAGTAATGCTTAACTCTGATTTTTTTCTCTATAATGTATCTAGATGATTGTTTGTTAAATTATGTAATTTAATTTTGGATTTCTCCGTCTTGAATCTGTTGTTGCTAGGAACACAGAACAATCGAGTAGTAAGGTTATAAATAGTCCGTGAGCCATGTATCCCAATTTAGGGTGATCAGTACCATTCAAGGTGGCCAATTCTAATTGCATATTCTGAAAGACAGATAACTGGTGATCACATTTTGGCATGATAGCAATTTGGAATCGGTAGCTTACCTTCTACAAGGCCCATCAAAGGAGATGCCCTGATGCACAGAATTACGTCAAATAATTCTATAAATTTTTACCAGTCTGATGAACTGATACATTTGTGATAGAATACAAAACAAAATATAATTATTTTCTTTATGATACAAACCTATTTTATTGGAAGTGAAGACATAAATCCTGTAAAAATTATGTTTGTTATTTGGAAATACACTTATGGATTGAAAGACTAATGCCTGGAGAATGTTGGTGATCAACAGTTTCTTCTAGTCATCCTCATCTTCATCATCATCATCATCATAAACATCATCATCATCATCTTTCCTATCAGCACCTTCATCGATTGGCTGGTTCTAATATGTCAACAGTCTGCAGAGTTCCGAACACTTCAGCCCATTGACAATAAAGCTACATATGGGTGCTGTGCAAGAATTGCCACAGTTACATGCCAAGAGTTCCATTATTGATTATGGAGCTGTAGCGATATCAATCCAATCAACAGTGAATTTTTCTTGTCCTCTGATGACTTTCACCTCCCAGCTATATGCACTGGGTGTTGGTACTTGTGGGTACTGTTCCAGACATCTCCAGATAGCTGTCTGAAAATTTGCACGAAGAATGTTTTTTTGCAAAGCATTACTGCAGTATGGTAGATGGTGTAGCTCAGTATGTCCTTTATGGGATGCAAACAGCCCATAGGGCAGTTCATTAACTTTTTCCATAGCAGTTTTTGATACAAACAGCCTACAGGTGAATGATTCTGGCTTGTCTCTCAGAGATGGGGATACAATCCATTCTTTCCCAAGATCATAGAATATTTTCTGAAGCTGAAGGTCATCTTTCAACATTTTAAGGGTGCTCAGCTTCCCATCGCCAGCAAATGTGCTGACTGTGTCACATCCTGTAAAACTGTGCATTCAAATAATTGCCTCACAAAAGATTCACCTAGAACCCCAGCGATTTTCTGTACCTCTGTGTATTTCTCTCTAGCCTGGGTTCCACTTTTCCAATAAAGTGAGGTAGGAATGTCTTTATCGAAGGCTAGTAGCAAAAGAAGACATCTGAATAATCTGAAACGATGACAGTTGTCTTGAAACCACAGGTTGTTGCAAGAGCTGAGTGTAAAAGGATACGTGTGTCAGCCTCTTCTTTGCCTGACTCTAGCTCTGCCACAATGTCACAACTTTGGGCACTTATCCGATGACATATATCACTGCATGTGACAAACAGAGTTTTACCATTTAGTCTGTTGACATGTCTCTCCTGCTTCCATTCTTGGGCAAGGAATTGAATGAGATAAGTCTTGTTGCTTGTGGAGATAAAAAAAAATTTCTCCACTGTACCAATAGCTGTTTGGACTGAATGCTTTTGTATTTTATGCTGTTGATGACTGGCATAACTGTCTCTCAGCATTTTTGATAGAGTTTTCATTATAAACATCAAAGACAATGTCTAATCTGTCACTGTTTGATGCTTCACGAAGGACCTTTGACAAACTAAAGATGCTGTGTCTCCAAAGGTTTTCTTCTCTCCTTTTATCTTGTGATCAATAGCCATTCTATCTACTGTGCAAGCAGATGATGGAGGAATCACTTCTGATGCAGATTCGTTTTTTTGTGACCCCTTGGAAAGTATAGACTTGGCCGTTTTCCTAGGCAGGCCATCAGTCGTGGTAAGCAACCATGGCAAGGGACAAAGTGGGAGATTTAAAACATCCTACATGCCAAGTTCCCGTACCTGTGCCATCATTAGCCTATTGCCAAAGAGTCCAGTGGTTGCTCTGAGAATGACATCTCTGCCGTTGGTTTTCAGTCTCTTGGTTTTACAGGTTTCACTGAAAGTCTTGAGCTTCATTTTGGGAAGAAGATCATGGAGTTTGATCAGTGGAGGACTGGTCTCCAGTCTTTTCACACTGAAGTTCACGTAAGCAGTTTCACCACGATTTTGTGCTTCTTTTACAGTGGCTGCAACATCATCTGGAGCTACAGTGACACTTACAGTGTTGACAAGCTCGCTTGATTCTTTGGAAGGATTCATCAAGTCACCTACGACACTAATCACTGAACAAACAGCATTTTCGTCTTTCAGCATTGGTGGCTTGTGCAGATCTGCATGCTGCATGTCTGGTTTGTTTAGCTGAACTGTCTCACGCAACATCCTGACGTAAGTACTTCTGTGCTCTGCAGTTGGTATCATCTTACAGCACCAGTATTGAAACTAAAGCAACAAGTTCCACTTTTCAGTTTTGGTGTATGTGTTGACTGTTTCTTCTGTTGCTTGGTCAACAGGTATGAGGTCAGATGTATTGGGATCTCCTATATGAACAATATTCCAGCCTTCTTTGAAACTGTCATAGATATCTGGATGTGTATCAGACAAGTTAGACATTTCAGCATAATACACGCTGAAATATCGTGCATGGTTGACTTTGTCATAAGCAAAGCACCGTGGAATCAATGAACGGATACATAACATGTGGAGCTCCCAATTTCCCTTCCTTGTAACCCGTAGTTGACCAAGCAGTTCAATGACAATATCAATGTAGCTCATCCAGAGTTCTGACAAGGCACTATTGTCATGTCAAAGGAAACCTATGCATGATGCAAAGTAATGAAGAAAGCCATCAAGTTCCGCATCTGACATCGTCTCTTCATACATCTCTGGGTAAAGATTTTCATGAAGGTAATGAATAATTTCTTGTCCTTCTTCAATGCACCCTGTGTGTGGTGAATGATTTTGTTCCACCCATGGGATGAATTCCTTGAAGTCAATGCGGAGTAAAGCTTCACACATACATTTGTGGGTTCTCACTGCTCTCTTGTACTGGCGGCCTTCCATGACACCAGTGACTGATCCTTCTGCAACAATACCAGCTTCTATTATAATGTCTTTCAACCCGCCATCTTGAAACCGTTTTCCAATAATGGAAAGTTTATTACATACAGTATGGAATGCTCCTATCCGCAAGATTACATTCTTGAATCTGTCTGCATGTTTCCACACGATCTCTACAGCCTTTGCATAGATTGCCTGATCAAACACAACTACAATTTTGGAAAGGTTGATGGTGTCCCTAATCTGCACTGACTGTTTTAATATTTCATGTATGGTTGTCATATCAGTTGCTGGGGCATTTACAGTTGGGGGATATCTTATGTTATCTTTTGTCACTGTCATGACAATATTGAGGCCTGTCTATCCCACCACTTGTTGGTTGTCTCTTTCGATCTGTCCGACTCGCTCCCCTGGTACATAGACAGTCAAGGGGTCCTCGTGAAATGTCAGGCTTCTTTTCTTATCTTTCTGAATAGTATGAAGAGGAGGTTTGTATGACTTTGCTCCAAATATCTGTGGTTGTACAGTTATGCCGTTAACTCTGTGAGACGTTCCCTCTCCTGTCAGGGTCTCCTCAAGTTGATCAATGTTGTCCCATGCGAGAGTTGTATATATATGATCCTGCACATTTTCTGGCAGGATAATGTTATCTGTAGCACCAGCGAGCTTTAGCAGGCACAGTTTCATTATCATCTGCAGTAGTATATGGCATTCCATGACCAAACCTGTTATAAATCCGGATAAGCTCAACATTGCCGGTCAGTGCCTTTACAGCAGATGGCAGAAGTACATGTTTAGGTGGAACTTGAGATCTCTTACTCACTGCATATATAAAATCCTGACCAAGTGAGTCTACTAGCAATGAACTTCGTTTTCAGGGTTGTTTGGGAGACACATCTCCACTGATCAGTGCAAAAATGAACTTTGTTACATTTTTTTGCCTCTTCACAATGCTAGTTAGGGCTGAGAGTAGAAATGGCCATTGTCTATTTTCATCCTGGTCTTTTATAACAGATCTTAGGTGTAACGCTGCTCTCTTCAATGTTTGCTGAACATTAGTAGAGTTTTCCTGAAGTATTTTCAGCTTTCTCTTCAGCTGCTGATTTTCATCCCAGGTCATTGGCAGTTAAGCTGTTTTGAAATACCAAGAGCTTTCCCTTTTCATTGGCAAATATATGAAGCACGTCTCCAAGATCAGCTTCAAGTTTTCCTTCGAAGGTATTTCTTAGTGGACTCTCGTATTTGTACTCCAAGGGACAAAATGCGGTCCTTTAACACATTTGTGAGCCCTGCTAATTTCATAACTGTGGGTCATTTAAACAGTTCACATCTGATATAGTGCAACAAGTGGTCATCGGCATCCCTTTCAGCCTCCTTGTACTTGTAATCAGGGTCCTCAAGGTCATTTAGAGTGCCTGTAGCAGTACTGTCGTCTATGCCTTTTAAGTTGGTGTAAAGTCTGTAGCAGGACTTATGATATAATGCTTCTGCTGCAACAAGCTCTCTTGAGGCAAGAGTTAAAATTCTAGTGTCTTTACGCTTTGTTGCCACTTGTCATATCTCGGCGTTTGCTTGTAATTCAACACATTTTACCGAAGGTTCTCTGGTTCTTGTTCCTTTTATGTATTTTGTTGCTTTTTCTGCTGGGCAAAATATACAAGTTTTATCTAAAACTCTTGAGGCTGAGGCCTGTTCCCTTGCGGAACGTTGCTTCACCTGTGAAAGGGAGCTGTCATCTTTGCCTTCAAGTTGACCCAAATCATGCTTCATAGGGAACATCTGGTGACATTTTCTGTGATAAAATACCTCTGGCATATCTTCCTCTCCTACAGTTCCAGCAGTGTTCAGTAGCGGTGTGTGCTGACTTATTCAGGCAACTCTAAGAAGAGTGTCCCAAGAATCATAGTCTCTTGGTGATATGAGATCACTGTGTGGAGCACCGTCGCCAAAATGGATTATGCATGCCATCTCCGTTTGCTTATCCATCTTCAGGGTGCAGAATAACGTTCACTCATGCACCTGATAAGACACAAGATAATTAAAGAAATGAGACATGAATGAATTTAGCATATGCTGAGGTAAGCACAGGTAAGCCGAGTAAGTACACCATAATTTTGTAGAATTAAATCACATTCCTGGGAAGTATATTTATTTAAGGCTTATGAAAATGCCAGGCGCTTCGTGGCAGTATATTGTAGGGGGTCAAATTTGGCGCCACTTTCATGACAACTATCAATTGGATTCAGATGATACCTGACAGGGTTATTTAATATACATCCTTGATGTTAAACTGTTTGACGTTCTGTGAATGGAATGGTTGCAATAAAGAAAAAGCATTTAAAAACCACCAACCTTTGGTGATGTCAGGCTCATTTATTATTCAGTGGATTTTGATAAAATTTTACAGTGTTTTCCTATAACCAACACCCCACTCAACAAAACATGTATTATAAACAACAAAATAATCATTAAAAGTGATTTTAAAGCATTTATAGATGCCCACAAGTGCACAACCCCACCATCAACCCTATTTTCCGAATCTTAAGAAAACAGATTTTCGACACAAATTTGCGGCTGTCTAGTTAGTGTAAGCTACCTGTTTGGGACTGCTATCACTGAGACTCTCATTGCCTATGGGTCGATCTTTTAAATGAAACAAATAAACCTTGGCCACCTTTTGTGGTACTGACCATGGAGGTATAATAAGGGAGGAGTCAGCATGAGGTCACGTGACTTGAAGCCAGTGCACTGCAGTCCACTTCCCCTCTATGACTCAAACGTCAGATGAGAGTGGAACTCTTCATTATTTTTTGTGTAGCCACTCAAGATGCCTGCTTGTTCTACTTTTGGATGTATGCAGAAGGATCGATGGGACTCTGCAACATTTCGTAAGTAAAACTATTAGGTTAACCCGTCACGTCCCGACCAATATGCGACCTCCGATACCCCCCAGTCCCGAGCATTTTTGGGGGAAAATTTTTTTGGCTCGAACCTTCGCTTTTTGTGAGAAACATCGAAAATTCATAGAAAAATCGCCTTCCTGAGGCTATAAATCGTGCTACATGTGATGAGTAAGCCTTACGTTTTCCCTCTTTCTCAGGGTACCTGACGAAGGGTTAACTAATTCAAGCCACTTTAAATTACGTATTTATTTATGTATTTTGTACGAATTTATGTGTAGTACAAGACTATATTGGCTTTCACACATTTATATAGGCAATAGAAGCATTGTTCAGTCACAAAACACATCCACATATGGCACCTTCCTTTATGACATTACCACCTCATCAGTTCTGTTTGATTCTTGCTCTAGCTTTTTTATTTCTTTGTCCTCCACCTCAGGAATCACTTTTACTGTGAATTTCGTCATTTGAGAGACCGTGGGGCAAGGTACCTTTACTGGCCAGCTTACTGCCAACAGGTGAATTGCCCAGTGTGGGGGGGAGGGGGGAAAGGGGGGGTTAGGTGGGGCCAGGTAGTATCCCCGCTTGACAGCAGGTAGAGGATGGGCTCCCACATATTCCTACCAAAAATCACCCATGAAACTTGAAAATTATGCAAATTATGAGCCTTGCAATTGCGCGATGTACCCGTACGTCGATGGGTGTAGCTGTGACAAAACGTTGCGACGTACCCATACGCCGATGGGATTCCTCGGGTTAAATAAGGGAATGGTTTCTTAGAAATGGGCTTAAAACTGTGTCAAGGTTGGTTCTTTTCCACGTATTGTCTTTGATCATTTACGGTCTAGTGATTCGATACTGATGTTTTTTAAGACTTTAGCAACGTGCAATAATATTCATTCAGTTTAGACACCGGTGCTTATACAAAATATTCAATTTTTTTGGGGGGAAAGTAATGAATACCGGCAAAGTGCTCCCGAGTTAGGGCCAGTCGACCAATTAGTAGGCTAGGCCTAGGATATACTGTTGTCTCAAACACCTAACCTAACCCACATAGCTATATCCCAAATCAGCCTTAATAACCTAAGCAACCTAGCCTAATGTAGTCACCTAACCCACCTTAACGTACTGTACCTTAACCTAATCCACCTAGCCGAGCCTGGTGTAGCTTATCTTAACAAGGCATTAAATTAACCCATATAACTTTACTTACCCCAAGCCAGCTCAACCCAGCTCATCCGAACCTAACCTTACCTAACCCAGTTCACCTACTCTGAACTAATATTAGCCAAAGCTTTTTAACTTTAGCTCATCCACCTGATATAAAAGGTATGTAATGACCAACTTTTTCATACTATAAGAGTTATTTTATATCATATTATGTAGCCTAGGTAATCTGATTTTTAAACTATGGTGAATTAAATTGAACTGGAATCAATAAATTTTCTCTTGCAAGTGAAGTAGAATTTGATAACATAATTTCCATCTGGAATTGGATTTGACATGGAGCAAA
>JAGKTI010027432.1:0-13260 GCA_018397915.1 Birgus latro | reverse complement strand
TGAGAAGGTTAATACCAGTACAATTAACCCCCATGCCCTGGACACCACCACTACTACTGCTACTACTACTACTACTAACAAGGATCAGCCTTTAGTGTGATACCTAACTCTACACAATTTTTTTTAACCCTAGGAAAGAATTCTTATAATGATAGTGTGAATGAGGGCTATAATCAGGGCTATTCCTAATCCCTCCTTTCCCGAAATTTCTCTAGTAAGTAAAATAAAATAGTTTGGAGGCAGCATGAATAAAGTAGAAATACATTTTCTTAGGGAAGGAGTTAGTGATTCTTTTATTGGTAAGTTTTGTTATGGTATGTCAGCTTTTACCCCTTATCTGTGTCTGGGATGAAGAGAGAGAGAGAGAGGGACAAAATCTAACTCTCTCTTTCCCACTTTCTGTCTTCTGTACTGATCATCTCGTCACACAAGCAACTTACATTTGCGTCAGAGGTGTAATCACAAACATTCAATATTTCCATAAGTTTTTATTTAGCAGAACACAACTGCGTCTCCCTTTCATATATATATTTAAAATGCCAACGTGGGCGGGGGCGAGGTACAATAGGGGCACTAAACACGATCGAGGAAGAGATAATATTTACAAGTGACGAAAAAATACCCTCGATTTACCAGGTTGAATATTGATAGATCATGATGTGTTCGTAAAGACTAGGTTCAGTGGTCTAGCAGGACTGGGGCCAAGGAATGGTCGAGAGGCTTGAGGGATAACAAATTTGTATCCATGGTCTTATTTCCTGTCAAAGGTGATGCCCTGGGCGCGCTGCTCCTCTGCGATGCGGATTTGCTCGATGGCGTGGGCCGGCAGGGGGTGAGGTGTGGGCAGCAGGTCGGACTCAGGACGGTAGCCTGCTTCGTCGGCCACGAAACGGATCTCACCTACGGTGCCGTCAGCCAGAGTGAACCTGTTAGGAAGAAAGAATGCATAGAATAATATGAGTATCACCCTGACTTCCTCAAATGGAAGTCGGCTTTCCTGCCACCAACACATAATTACGCTGAAAGCATGCTTCCATTGATGGTTTCCTGTTCGGTTACTTCTTTAGTTTTATGTGGTGCAGATGGCCGGACTGCTCAGACTGTGTGATAACACAACCGACCTGAAGACGCCGTTCATGTTGCTCTGGCCCTCCGCGCCGGGCACGCCTGTCCTCTCCTCGTAGATGTTGTTGCTGGTCTCGATTTTGTAGTTGAAGTTTCCGTCGCCAGAGTCACTGCGCTCGTCGACCAACGTCTGAGCATCCTTGTCGGGGCGGGGCACTGCGGCAGCCACGGCCAGCAGGCAGGTCAGCAGAACCTGGAGGAAGAGGGGAAGGGAATATCAGTGGCGGTGGTGAGGCAGGGAATCTAGGAGGCCCTCAAGTAAACATTGGGTCCTCGATACATGCATAATGTCGGTACTGACTGTATTGCCTTGTACGTTTATGGACAGCGTCCCGGCGAGATTGGGCTTGGGCTGACTTTTGAGGCGACTGTGGATGAAGATGTTTCCACACACCGCAGCTGACACAACATGATCTTGGAGTGACGGTGATTGATATGACGTACAAGTATTCGCCAGTGAAGATATAATGGCCAGGTCCCAGTTTGAGGGTCGTCTCGCCTGATGCTGGTGGTTCTGGGGGCCACTAATGGTACTCCCCAGCACACTCATCGCATCTTAATGAGCCAACTGCATGTCCCCGATGACGGTACTTATGAACATTCTTTTGGCTAATTATATATCACTTGCATTTTCCACTCTAAGCTTATCCTGTATCTGGTATTTTTGATAAATATATTTCCTTAAATATCTTTGCAAACGTCCCTCTTATCCTGCTCTCTATCTCCTTTATCTACCGACGCTGGGTACTTTCATTCATCACGTTAAATGTAAAACCTAAACTACCCCAATGTGACCTTTGTTTCTCTCGCTAACACACCATCACCCCAATACCAGCAAGACGGTACATAACTCAGGCATACTATAAACATTTGGGGTATTTTCTTAGATGCACTGACAGGCGAGTCCTGCTGTTGCCTTAGGAGTCCACACTGGCTTGAGTCCTTAAAGAGTCCTACCACAGCGAGAGCCTAAGCTGTAGGATATCCCTCTACTCACGAGCTTCATGTTGTCGGTGTGAGGATTGGCTGAGGATGCTTGCCACTGCAGGAGACGGGCTTTATATACCCAGTGGTCACCTGGCACAAGGTAACAGTGATCCCAGGTGGTTGGCACAGACGAGGCAAGGACCGGTATCCTCCTCGGTTCCCTAACACCTTTTACTCAGCGATTCATTCTTGATTTCGACTGGTTAATATCATTTTGTTTATTTATGAAGATGATGGCGACTTGAGAAAGGTTATATAATACAGGATAGGGCAGTAAGGTATAATACACAAAATAAATCACAAAGGAAAAGGTGTTAGGGAGCTTCCTTAACCGACGAGTATACCGGCCAAGGTTGCTTAGTGAGTGAATGGTGTGAAGGGGAAGGGATGGGTTGGTTGGCCTTTGTGATTCATCAATGATACATGATGAATAATCTGTAAAAGTGTCCTGTTTTGGAACGTAGGAATTCAGTATGTTAGTCGTGTCTCCCATTTTTTACTGAAAGTTATACATTTGCACTATATAGGTTCCGTTTATTTTATTTATTTATCTCTATTTTGGTAATATTCTTCCCTTATACTACTGGGAAATGCCATGATGATTATGATTGTGCTGTCGATAATGGCAATGCTGTTGATTTAAATGGTTAGCTATTGTGTTCTTTAAAACTCAGTTCATTAGAGTTTTGGAGTCACTAACCCGGGGCTGATGCAGTGGGTTTTAATTTACAGCATATAGTTGATAGACTGAGAGACTGCTGGAAGTTTGCTTTCATTCAGCCAGTCCCAAAGAAGGGTGACCATTCCCAGCCCTCTAACTATCGTCCAATTGCTTTAACATCCTGTGTCTCAAAAGTTTTCGAGTCAATTCTTAACAGAAAAATTTTAAAGCATCTTTCCTGTCACAACCTTCTTTCTGATCGTCAGTATGGGTTCCGTCAGGGACGCTCCACTGGCGATCTTCTCACCTATCTTTCAGACTCCTGGTCATTTTCCTTTCGGGACTTCGGCGAAAGCTTTGCCATTGCACTTGACATCTCAAAGGCTTTCGATCGAGTCTCGCATAAATCCTTAATTTCCAAACTGCCCTCCTACGGTTTCTATCCTTCTATCTGTGCCTTCATCTCTAGCTTCCTTTCTGGTCGTTCTATAGCCGCTTTTGTAGACGGCCATCGTTCTTCTCCTAGACCCATCATCAGTGGTGTTCCTCAGGGCTCTGTCCTATCACCAACTCTCATCCTTTTATCCGTCAATGACCTTCTAAGCTGTACATCTAACCCTATCCACCCATATGCTGATGATTCCACCCTTCCCCTTTCCATTCGGTTTCCACAACGTCCATCTCAGCAGTTACTTCAACAAAAAAGGGATGAGGCTATGGCACACCTAATGTCTGACTTGGCTCGTATCTCTGATTGGGGTAAAAATAATCTTGTTATTTTTAATGCATCAAAAACTCAGTTCTTACACTTATCAACCCGACAAAATCTTCCTCAGGATTACCCACTAATGTTTAATAATGAACAGTTATGTCCTGCATCATCCTTGAACATGCCTGGGGTTTCATTCTCTCGGGATTTGTCTTGGAAAGAACATATTACATCTCTTGTAAAATCTGCTTCCAAGAGATTAGGTGTGCTAAGCCAATTCCGAACTTTCTTTACCCCTGCACAGTTGTTGACCTTGTACACGGGTTTTATTCGCCCGTGTATGGAGTACAACTCTCATGTGTGGGGAGGCTCCCCAAATGCAGCTCTTCTCAATAGGGTGGAGTCAAAGGCTTTTCGTCTCATTAACTCTCCTCCTCTTACCGATTCCCTTCAACCTTTGTCTCTTCGCCGCACTGTTGCATCTTTATCTCTCTTCTGTCGCTACTTCAATGGTCACTGTTCCTCTGAACTGTCTGCTTGCATCCCTCCACCTCTACGACCTCTACGACGGGCACGTAGTACCCGTCTAGCAACAAACTCTCATCCCTTTTCTGTCCAACTCTCTAATGCAAGAGTTAACCGTTACTCCCAGTCCTTCATTTATGCAACTGGTCAACTCTGGAACTGTCTTCCTCTGTTTGTATTTCCTACTTCCTATGATCTCCAGTCTTTCAAACGCAGTGTGTCCAGACATCTCGAAACGAACGGATCTTGAATTTGGCTCTCTTTTGGATTGTTTATGCTTTTCCTTGGAAGGAACAGTATGCAGGCCTGTGGCCTTTGGTTCCTCTGCCACCGACCCTGTTGTGTTGATTGCTTGTGTGTGTGTGTGTGTGTGTGTGTGTGTGTGTGTGTGTGTGTGTGTTCCTTTCTAGATACCTCATTTCTAACATTTCCTGGTCCCTAACATTTCTCCCTCAAAGAAAACACTTGAATCCAACATACCTTCCTACACACCCACCTTCTCCAGAATAGACACATTTTTTTCCCCCTCTTCACATTTCACAACAACCATAAGACTTCTCCTCTCCTGTAGCATATTTTAGGATCCCGAGTTCCGTCTACTTTTATATTCACTCCAAAATACCTGCATCATTTCATTCCCTTCGGTTCTTTCTCACTTCAGTTTTCATTCATCTCATTATGTGGTGTTTTTTCTACTTGTTTTGTACATTAGGAAATACAGCTCTTGGTTTCCTTCTTCGTTGCCTTATCTTTGCGGGAATCATATACCAGTAAATATTAAATATTTTCCTTAACGTAAGAGTTATATTCATAGACACCCAGTATTTTGAGAAAATTTTATTTATAGAAACGCTGCTGAGAGTCCAGTAATTGTATATATGAAAGATGCCTGTGTGGATGGGGCGAAATTAAATAGGGCATTTTTCAAGACAAAGGATAAATGCCCCCTGAGAAGAGAAGACAGACATTAACATCATGAAAGTGTATAAGGAGGAGGTCCAATGATGTGGCAGTATGTGGGTCGTAGAAAGTCCAGAGTCTGAGATGGGAGGTGATAATTTTACGTATTCAGTTCTTATTTCCTCTCGAAGGTGATGCCCTGCGCGCGCTGCTCCTCTGCGATGCGCAGCAGCTCCTGCACGTGGGCGGGGATGGGGTGGGGTGTGGGCAGCAGGTCGGACTCGGGGCGGTAACCTGCCTCGTCGGCCACGAAGCGGATCTCACCGACGGAGCCGTCATTCAGAGTGAACCTGTTAGCAAGAACCATAAAACATCAAGAATATTGCAATGTGATAATCCAAACTGTTCATCGGTTTGTGAGCCTACAACAAAGTAGCAAGGGAATGGTTCACAGATCAGTTACTTTTCCATTTGGTGTTTTTGGTAAGGCTGGTTATTTAGTCACTGTCATTGAAATGATAATGAACTAAAGATCGGGTACAATGAAGTGAGGACCAGGTGGACAAAGACTCCAGTGTATGTTGACATAACAGACCTGAAGACACCGTTCATGTTGCTCTGGCCCTCCGCGCCGGGCACGCCTGTCCTCTCCTCGTAGATGTTGTTGCTGGTCTCGATTCTGTAGTTGAAGTTTCCGTCGCCAGAGTCACTGCGCTCGTCGACCAATGTCTCTGCATCCTGGTCAGGCCTTGCAGCAGCTACGGCCAGCAGGCAGGTCAGTAGGACCTGGCGGGGGGTAGGCAGGGAAGGTCAGTGGGGGTGGAAGTGGCTGTGGTTAAATAAGATAGATCACTGTGACAGAAGGAACATTAGCGGGACAGAGTAGTTTGGTGAACGATAAGAATTTAAAAAGATCACAATGTTATGGCTGCAGGACATGGAAAGCGGTTTTTCAACATCAGTACTCTAGTGCAGAATTAATCACTGTATCCGTCCTGACTGCGGTATGTGAACGTGATATGCATATTTTTCCTCATAATGAGTTATCAATATAAAGCTTTATTTTTGGGCTTTACGGTTCGCATGCCACACGCTACTTTCAGATCTGTTTGAAATGGACGTGAGGATGTAAAGTTAAATTCTTCTCAGGATTTCCCTTGAGCAAATTTGCCAAGTCCTTAGTCAGTTATTCAGTTATAACTTATGAAATAGAAAGGAAGATGGGTCTGCCTGGTGTTTGGATTTTTTTTTTCCCGTTCCTTTGTTCATCTTCTGCTTAAAAAAAAAAAATGATAATGAATAGCAAGGAAATAATAAACATGATGTCGGGCCTACTAAGCGCTGCGTCCAGAGGCTTAATGTATATATTAAATAAAATTCTCAGTCGACAGAGCCTAAGTAATGAGTGTCACTTATGGGGAACGTTCTAATTTAGTCACTGAGCCTCCGATACACTCGTGAGGTCGGTACGGCTTTCTTAGATGCACTGAGCGAGAGGTGAGTCCTGGGTACGTATTCTCGTCAGTTAAGGAAGCTCCCTAACACCTCTTCCTGAGAGATTTATTTTGGATATGGCTGGTTGATAACCTTTGGTATGTTATTAATTCAGAGTATGGCAATATTGGAAGGATTTATGTTGCACAGAAGAGGACAGTAAGGAGCAAGAAGAAAAATAAACTGCTTTGGAGAAGGTGCTAGGGAGGTTCCTCAACTGACGATAATACCGTCCCTGGTGTTGCATAAGGAGTCCACCTCACTGGCTTGAGTCCTTAGAAAGTCCTGCCACAGAGAGATTATAAGCTGTAGGATATCCCTCTACTCACGAGCTTCATGTTGTCGGTGTGAGGATCGGCTGAGGATGCTGGCCACTGCAGGAGACGGGCTTTATATACCCAGTGGCCAGATGGTACAAGGTAACAGTGACCCCAGGTGGTTGGCGCAGACGAGGCAAGGTTGTTTAGCGAGCTGGGAGGGGGGGGGGGGTAGGCTGCCCCTAGTGCTATAGGATTTGTGGTTTGGTGGGCAATTTACAAGCAGATCCTACATTTGCATATAGTACTGTTGCTGTGTGAAATATACCTCTCGCTTTGCATGAAGGATTTTTTGACGTGTGGACATTTTATATTTTTCCTGGGGGAAGCAGCCTAGGTATATAGATAGATAGATATACTTTTGGAAAATCTAATCTTGATTATGGTGATGATGATAGAGATGAGGCTGAGTATAACATGTAGGTTGCTCTGTTCTATGGAGGAAATTGCTTAGAATAATACTAAGCCAAAAATGCCGTAATGGATTATACTAGGCAGATTGTTAGTAGTAGTAGTAGTAGTAAAAGTAGCAGTAGTAGTGGTAGTTGTTGTTATTATACCGTGGTTGTAGTGGTAGTAGTAGCAGCAGAAGTAGTAGTAGTAGTAGTAGTAGTAATAGCTGTAGCAATACTAACAGCAACAGCAGTAGTAGTAGTAGTAGCAGTAGTGTTTATTTATTTATTTATTTTATTGAGATGAACGACTAGTTGCTTAGAGTACTGCTGCTCTATGTAGGTTTTCCCTTTCACCTAACTCTGTCACCGACCCTGACACTGCAGTTGCGATTAAATCAGTGAAGCGGCGCAGGATCTGGACAGGAGCACCAAATATATTCCATCTCGGCCTCCCTGACACTCGCGGGGTCTGCGTTTGGAGGGAAAATACAGGAAGTTGTGAGGATATGGGTTTTGCCTTTTTTTTTTTTTTTTTACTCAGGGATATTATATGTGGTCTTGGTTGTATTTGTTTTTGCGTAACCTCAGTCTAGCCGAGTAGACCCATTGACCACAGGTAACCTCTTGCCCCTATAGAGTTGCCCTATAGCTTCCCGACGAGATGGTATTGTGTCTGCGTCTCAGTGTGGCATGTGATCCGCAGCGCTCCATTATGTATGTTATGTTGGCTTTCTTGTCGAGTAAACCCATCGACCACAGGAAAACGACTGTCCCTGTACAGTTGTCCCATACGTTCCCGACACCGATAATGTTGTGTCTGCGTCATAGTGTGCTATGTGCTGAATCCATTATGTATCTTACGTTGTGAGGGTCGTTTTTACAAGTGGTGCACGTGTCATGTGTTTTACCACCCAGCCCAAATCTGCTCTGGTAGCTGATGAGGGCTGGATGATGCCCTAATTGAAGCCTAGCTGGGTAAACACGTGGTAAAGGTGAAGGTAATGGTAATATGCATCATCTAATATACATCACGCTTTAAAGAACTATACCTGCACAATTATACTTACCGATAAAGACGTAAGTACTGTGTGTTATTGTGTAGTTCACCATAAGACGTCAAACCTGTGTGATGGTGCTGTACTGAAGTGCTGCCTACGAGAGATGGCACAGCTTTCGTGGTTCTAAATCATACCCATGCTTTACTGTCACACCTTTTAGCTTTATCTATCTTAAATGCTGAGTTAGCTTCCCGTTATATGATGCTAGTTAAGAGAGGATGTGGAAAGGATGTTGAATTGTGGTTTTTGCCTTTATTTGCTACTGAGCCATGAGAAATAAGCTGCAATCGGACGAAAATCTAGGCCTAGTTAAGGTAAAAAGAGTATAGTTTTAACAGATAATAGCAGTTTTATTTTCATATAAAGAAACGGAATCACTTTCACAAATTAAATACTACGTCGTGGTTACAAGAAATTCAATAGGCCTTCGTTCAGAGGTAGAAACGAGTCTCCTTGGTTACTAGTCAAATAAATCCTCCAGTCAGACAATAAGTGGCCACCAACTGAGCTGAAGAACGGTAAGAATCTTTATGAGGGGAGAGCAAACAGATTACAGTTCCCGGTAAACGAACTCTCAAAGATTTATTTTCCCTCCCAACTAACTGAATGCAGACTCAGCCATCTTCCCTTAATACTGGGTTCTGTTTTCTCCTATGGTGGAGAGGAACGCCTTCATGTGGTGGCACTGATGTAAACGAGCTGCTCCACTGCCCGGCTATACAAAAGTCCCTCAGCTCCCTCCCTGTCCCAAGAAAGGGAATGGTGAGCTACAGAAGGAGGGCGATCGCTGGTGTTTTTACTTACCGAGATCTTTAGTGGTACACACACACATACACACACACACACACACACACACACACACACACACACATACGAGGAAATTTTTTTTCTCTCTCTCTATCTCTATCTATCTATCTATCTATCTATCTATCTATCTATCTGGCTATCTCTATCTATCAATCTTTCACACACATAATCACATACTTGCAATTTACAAGTGGACAGTATAAGCCATTAGCCGAGAAAGTGGACCTTCTCTTAATGCTATCTTAAGTGGTACCCCTTATAGTGACTTAGATGCCTTCAGTGCAGTGACCTTATTCCCTACCGCTAGGCAACTTATTCCAGCTTAATGGAGACTTACGCTAGTGATGGTGTTAATTTTTATTAATATTATCACGTCATTTCACCAGTAGGAATATGAAGAGGGATACTTTTGTACTTATACATGATCGGTTTGTATTACCAGTGGAGAATAAGCCAGATATTTAAGTATGCGAGTGTAGTTTGCCGCTGGATTCACAAGCCCTAGTTTCAGTGTGTGTGTGTGTGTGTGTGTGTGTGTGTGTGTGTGTGTGTGTGTTTGTTTGTGTGTGTGTTTAGCTGAAAAACATATCCAAAATTTCTGCTTCCCTTTAAGATACCTTATCTTACTAAATAATCACGCCTCAGCACATAAAACGTTTTCCATATACGACAGAGGTAGACTGAGAGACACTGAGCATTTGCATTTATATTTATTAACAAAAGATTCTCTCCTGGGACTGCAACTGTAATATATTCAGGGTGCCGGCGAGTGTGGGGAGAAGGTATAACAGAGGAATTGAAGACGGTCAAGGATGGGCCAGTATTTACACGTGAAGGAGGAACGCCCCCTGATTTTCCATGCAAATGTGATTGTGTTAGCGGCAGGATGTGGGTCGAGGCTGGTCGAGAGGCTGGGACGGGAGTGATGAATATTTGCACCCATGTTCTTATTTCCTCTCGAAGGTGATGCCCTGGGCGCGCTGCTCCTCTGCGATGCGCAGCAGCTCCTGCACGTGGGCGGGGATGGGGTGGGGCGTGGGCAGCAGGTCGGACTCTGGGCGGTACCCTGCCTCGTCGGCCACGAAGCGGATCTCACCGACGGTGCCGTCATTCAGAGTGAACCTGTTAGAAAGAAAAAACATAAAACATCATTTATATTACAATGCAGTAACCTAAGCCACAGTTTAATTTACCAGCTTCAAGCGCGGTAGCCAAAGAAAAGTTCATTGGCCAGTTACTTTTGGTCTCTTGGTGTAGGCAAGGCTGCTCATTTATTTAAATTTATTATCAAGTGACAACGAGCGCAAATGCAGACACAAAGACGCGAGGACCAGGTGTACACAGCTAAAGGGAAAAGCTCAAGTGCCATACCTGAAGACGCCGTTCATGTTGCTCTGGCCCTCCGCGCCGGGCACGCCTGTCCTCTCCTCGTAGATGTTGTTGCTGGTCTCCATTTTGTAGTTGAAGTTTCCATCGCCAGAGTCACTGCGCTCGTCGACCAACGTCTGAGCATCCTGGTCAGGCCTTGCGGCAGCCACGGCCAGCAGGCAGGTCAGCAGAACCTGGCGGGGGGAAGGCAGGGAAAATCAATAGCCGTGGTGATGCAGGCAAGGTCACTGATGGGAAAAGGAGTTCTTATGAGAATAGGCGAGTTCGATGGGTGAATTTAACTCGACTGATGTGAAAATTGGTTAAGACGGCCTTAAAGGAGGGCTTCTTCAGAGGACACATTTGCCAATGCCTGGCAAGTATACGTATGCCTTATGCAATTTTCATTTCTAAAGAACTGGACTGAACGACGAAGACTACTTTAATACTCGTACATTCAATTACAGCAGTGCGAAGTAGAAGACTGAACCATAGATACAGATATATATATATAATATTGCAATTTGGAAATCTAATCAGTTTCGGAGAAGAGAGTCATTCTTTTACTGAAGGTATGGGAAGAGAGGGGTTGCCTGGGCATGATAAGTACGGAACCAGCAAGATATCTGCACAAGTAACCAGAAAGTGGAGGGAATTAAGATTATGAGAAACAAAACTCCTTCATTATCAACCGAATCTAAGCAATGTTAGACAGGGACAGCAAAAGTTATAGATTAACCAAGTGCCCGTTACGTGAGTCTAAACAGTGAAGGTATATAAACGGTGCTGACAAGGTGGGGTCTGGGACGTGCTGGTGAGGCCTCTGTGAATGAAAAGGTTCCCATACACTATAGCTGGCGTAGGAGTGGCGGTGACTGATTAAAGGTAATAGACATAAGGCGCTTCAGCCAGATGGGGCCCACAAATGTTTAAGGCCGATTGATGGTTATGATTGAATTTTCGCATACAGTAATTCCACTTAGGAGGGAAGGAAGAAAGAAGTCTGCCTACCCTCATTTTCAGTGTCAAGACTGAGTAACCTAGCCCTGGGCCCCTACGCTCCTGATGTGGCAAAAAAAGGACACAAAGCTATAGCTGGCAAATCTCAGTTGTTTGAACGTGTGCTGGTGTTCACAGATGCCACTCACGACTCTCGAACACTGTCTCCAGCTCATAATGTCCCTGTATTCCCAGTGATGCTAAATATCATACCTTCGTGTGATCCCTTATTTTCAGGGAGGTTTGTGATCTCATTACAGTAACAAACCACAACTACAGCTCAATAAATGATTCTACCCTATTTACTCCTCTAAATTTTCGTCATCTGACAAATATATTACACCAGAGGCCCGACCCATCTATTGATACTTAATAGCATTAGTAAAACCTTGCATTACATTCTCCCAGTAAGACTCCAACTCAGCGACTATCAATTAGTCGAGACATATGATCCCAGGTTGGACTTGCGTTGATATTTAAGAAGTAGTAGGCATGAATTAAGCTCAGGTGTTGCCGTACGAGTCCTTAAAGAGTCCTACCACAGCGAAAATGAACTTGGTGGTGAAGGATATCCCTCTACTCACGAGCTTCATGTTGTCGGTGTGAGGATCGGCTGAGGATGCTGGCCTCTGCAGGAGACGGGCCTTATATACCCAGTGGCCGCCCGGCACAAGGTAACGGTGACCCCAGGTGGTTGGAGAGGCGAGGGGAGGTAGTTTAATGAGAGGTTGCTGGGGGTTTTAGGACGGGGGCGGGGTTCCTAGTAAAGTGCTAGGAACAGGAAGGTGAGAAGGTGAAGGATGGCGGCTAAAATAACGAGACGACCTTGGGAATCCGAAGCGTGGGTAGGGATGAGTAGGCTTCGTTTGTGAAGTGTGTACCTGGCTGGCTTAGGAAGAGGGGTGAGTTGAGCACATAAGAAGTGAAAGGGAAACATTTGTGCTGCTGAGGCCATTGAAGATGTAGAACAGGCATATGAGACAAATGAATAGGCATCGTTTGTGAAGCATGGGTCTGGTTGGCTTAGGAAGAGGGACGAATTGAGCATCTAAGAAGTGAAAGGAAAACTTCTATGCTACAGAGGGTAGTGGGGAGAAGGCATAAGTGTACTGGACGAATTTTCTGACATATATTCCTGCCACGTTAATTTGGCGGAGATCTTCGTCCCTTTGCAGCTTTGTCCCATAATACAACGGCGGAATAAGGCAGTAACTCGGCTCTACGCTGTTGCCATGCAGTTCTTCGTGACTGACACCTCATTCTAGTGTAAATTTCTTGTCATAGCTAAGCATTCAAGTTGGAGAGTCAAGCCAGAGAGTCAGAGTAGAAAGTCAGAGTTGGAGAGTCAGGCTGGAAAGTGAAATTGGAGATACTGCAATTTTAGGTCGAGTTAAAGTAGATAAATTAGATGATGGGAAACAGTATTAAGTATGGCCAGCGTAAGAGAATGAATTTTTAAGAAGCACAGAAAATCAACTCAGTGTCTTTTTGATGGAAGTGCTTTATAACTGAGTCTCCAAGGTGGATAAGAGAGATTTTTTTTTAGTTTCCGACTCTGGGCATAGGCTTTGCAGTCCGTTCCCTCAGGTCCAGTAGATATCCTATGTGTCACCCCCCTTCCCATGTCACCATCTCTGCACTAACAACCACCGTACGTAACATTTACATGCTAGGGCTGTCTCATTCAGGATTTGGGCATTGATACTAGCGAGGAAGGGGGATTAATGACTTGGATGAGTTTTTTGGAAGATCTTGGATGAAATACAAGAATTCAAGGTTTTCTTTTGATTATACTCGTCTGATTGCAGGAATTTCTTAACATATAAAGAAGTTGTTGTACAGAAGGGGGGGAGGAATATAGAATGTTATATTATTATTATTATTATTATTATTATTATTATTATTATTATTATTA